>CM076575.1:220132089-220354677 GCA_034641835.2 Pinus albicaulis | reverse complement strand
AAAACAAAATTCCTCCTAAAATTGAAAAACCTAAGGGACTGGTGACCCTTGGGCGGACAACTTTTATTGATGAAATCCTTAAAAGAACTGAATCTCAGCCATCAGTAGGATTTAGAAAAGCTATCTCTAGACCGCCTACTAGTTCCCTTTAGGCTACAGAATCACCATCTGAAGCCTTTGCTGAGATACACAGTCAAACAGAGGGAATTGAGCAAGATTCCCAAGAAATTGAGAATCCCTGCATAATTTCCCCTCAAGAAGGGAACTCTAGTAATCTCCGAGAAGGAGAAGGGGAAACAGGAGAAACAGGAGACCCAACATCTCCTATTGAAATATCCCAAACAATAAGCAGTCCAGATAAGGGAAGTGCTATTAAACTTATTCAAAACCAAGGTCCTGAATCACCTCAAACAGTAGGTCAACAAGGAATACTCATTATTCCAGATAAGGGGAGTGTTGTCAACGCCATTCCTGTCCCTACTAGTTAGCCTAGAAATTCCTTGGAGATCCCAGAAGGATATTGGCACATTTTTGACCAAATGGCCCAGAACCAAAATCAGAACCAGCAGACACCCCAACAAACCTCTATGCTACAATATCCTATAGTAGATATTGTAGTCAATGCGCCTATGAAGGCCATTCCCCTTCAACATATTCCCACATTTCATGGCTTAACATCAGAAGATCCAGATGTATTTTTGTTTGAATTTGATGTGTTATGCAGGGGATATGATTATACCACCGATCCCCAAAAACTAAAACTATTCCCATCAACATTAAAAGGGGCAGCCTTACAATGGTTTATGGGATTAGGTGGGGGTGTCATAACTGATTGGGATCAGATGAAAGCTGCATTTTTAAAGAAGTATCAAGATTATTGCAGATCTCAGGAACTAAAAGATGAAATATTCCAAATGATAGCAAAACCAAATGAAACCTTGGAAGAATATGTGGAATAGTTTCAATACAATCTTAAGAGATCTCCTTATGCATCCTTACCCTTACCTGATAATGTGTTGAAAACTACATTAATTAGGGGAATGAAAGATCAATGGGTTGAAACATTGAATATTATGGGAAAAGGTGATATATATCAGGAAAGTTATGCTAACATCATTGACTTGTGTATCAGGAGTTCGATGGGAAATACAAGGCTAAAATCAGCAGAACGTGATATGATTACAAGAGAAAATAAGACCTCTAATGAAGGAGTGACTCGTGCAGAGATTGGAAATCTGCTAGAAGATTTTAAGACAGACATACTTGGGACTCTAACAACGCAGTTCTACATTATGCAAGCCAAACAAAAGCAAGCAAAAGCAGAGCAAAATTTGGAAATATTTTGTCCCAGATGCAGGAAGAAACACAGCCAGAAGGAGTGCCTGTTGGATGTGATCAAAGTCTGTGCCATTTGCACGAAAGATCACCTTACAGAAGGATGTCCTTCGCTTCCTGGCCTAAAAGCAGTTTATAAGGAGGCAGAAGAAGAATCAAAAGTGGTATGTCTGCTTAATCAGTGCTGACAATGGCAGCCACGACAATCAGGTATGCCAACTGATCCATTTTCTTCTTTTCAGCCTCCTCAATATAATGCTCAGCAATATAGTGGAATGTGGAAAAATCAACCACCTTTCCCCAATTAGTCACAGCAGCCATTCCCTACAACATCTTGGCCAAATCAAACAAACCAAAATAATAACTATCCTACACAATGGTCCCCCTCTACTTCCCAGAGTCAGGCCTGATAGTCAAACTAGCAAAGACCTACAAATCAGCCAGCTAGAACAATCCCTCTCTCTCAACCTACACTGCCAGCTCCCTATAAAAACCCCCAAACCAACTTAAGACCACAACTCCCAGCCCAGCCCAACCCAAACCCAAACAATAGGCCAGTTCAGTCTGTCCAAATAATGGAACCCCCAGAATTAGAAACTGAACTGAGGGAGTGCAATGACCTTCAATTAAGGTCTGGGCGCATAGTAGAAATAGAGAGAAACAATAATGTTCATATTGAAGATCCGTTACCTATAGAACACACATTACAGAAAGATAAGGAGGTTCAACAACAAAATCAACAACAAGTAACAACTTCCTCTCCGCCATTCCCAGAACAATTAATCATACCACGCCCATTAGAACATCCTAATTTTGATCTTCTGGGAGAATTAAAAAAATTGTGTATAAAAATCCCTCTCCTCCAAGCTATCCAAGACATTCCTATATATGCAAAAACCATTAAGGAATTATGCATAAAGAAGCCAAAGAGGAGAACAACCACCAATCCAACTATCCAAATAGTCAGTACCTTATCTGACTTATTATCAGGAATGGAAACACCTGTAAAATATGAAGACCCAGGAAATCCTATAGTGACAGTCCAAATCCATGGGCAATTGTTTCCAAATGCCTTAGTTGATTTGGGAGCAACAATCAATATCCTAACAACCACCACCTGTCAAAAACTTGGCATTACATCGCTAGAACCAACAACAACCTTATTGGAATTGGCTGACCGATCGGTAGTCAAACCAGAAGGTACATTACAAGATGTAATGGTATCTGTAGATTCCTGGGAATACCCTGCTGACTTCCTGGTTATCAATCCAAAGGACCGCCTAGAAGGACACTCGTTAGTTTTAGGTAGACCTTGGTTGGCAACTGCCGATGCTTATATTGGATGTCGACAAGGCAACATGACAATAACAAGGGGAAACTATGTCAAGAATTTAGCTTTATATCCCCTAGCCCAGCCAAGTCTATCAATAATCAAAACAAAAAAACAACCTGTATCATATCTAATGGAAAATATGAGATCACCTCTAACTATAGAAAATGCTCTTTATTTTAAAGATCAAATAGAGGATGATATCATTAATAGTTTCATTAATAAACCACAAATCAGATCTCATTTACAATGTCACATGATCAAGGCAGCATTTGATAATAAAGAAGAAGAAGATCCTTTGAAAGACATTCCTGATCAAGTAATACCTACTACTTCTGTGTACAATAGCAAGATTGTAGAAATTGAGCCGGGAAAAACTCTAAACATTAACAAAAATCTCACTGCTGAACAAGAAGAGAAATTGGTCCAATTATTACGAAAATACAAAGCAGCCTTTGCATGGGATTACCTTGATATGAAAGGAATTGATCCTCAATTGTGTACACACCACATCTATATCGAAAAATATGCAAGACCCATTCGCCAACCCCAAAGAAGACTAAACCCTCACCTCAAAGATATTGTGAAAGCTGAATTACAAAAACTATTGGATGTTAATTTCATCTACCCAATATCTGATAGCAAGTGGGTCTCTCCATTAGTAGTGGTACCAAAAAAGAACGGAAAGTGGAGAATATGTGTAGATTACTGTGAACTTAATAAGGCAACACAGAAAGACCACTTTCCCCTTCCTTTCATTGACCAGGTATTAGACACATTGGTAGGAAAGAAATTATTTTCTTTCCTCGATGGCTTCAGTGGGTACAATCAAATCCAGATTGCCCCTGAAGACCAAGACAAAACTACTTTTACCTGTCCATGGGGGACATTTGCCTACCGAGTCCTACCTTTTGGCCTATGCAATGCCCCTGCTACATTTCAAAGGGAAATTCTCAGCATCTTTGCAGACTTAATAAATGAAGGCCTCGAAGTATATATGGATGATTTCACACCTTATGGGGATGATTTTGAGCCTGCATTAGAAAATCTAGAAAAGGTATTGCAAAGATGTATTGACACTAGGCTTTGTTTAAGCCATGAAAAGTGTCTTATGATGATGACCGAAGGAGTTATCTTAGGGAATTATATTTCAGCAGCTGGAATTCAAGTGGACCCAGCTAAAATTCAAATAATCTTGTTAATACCCACACCCACCACACAAACAGAGGTACGTAGCTTTCTTGGATTTTCTGGTTACTATAGAAGATTTATAGAACATTATTCTCGAATAGCTGCACCTTTATATGCACTAACTGGAAATGTTGATTTCATTTGGACAGATAAATGTGACAATGCCTTCAATGATCTGAAAAATCTTGTTTCAACAGCCCCAGTGCTGAGGGGCCCAAATTGGAATTTGCCATTCCAAATTTCATTTGATGCCTTAGACACAGCAATTGGAGCAGTACTTGGGCAGGAGGAAGACAAGAATCCATATGCAATCTATTACATTAGCGAAAAACTATCCCCTACTGAATTAAATTATACTGTGACTGAGAAGGAATTTTTAGCTGTAGTACATGCTATAAATAAGTTTAGACATTATATAACTGGGTATCCTGTAGTACTATATACTGATCACTCTGCCATTAAATTTTTAGCAAATAAACCTGCTACAAATGGAAGAGTGACAAGATGGTTGATTTTATTGCAGGAATTCGACATTACAATCAAAGATCGACCTGGGAAAGAGAACCCTGTAGCTGACTTTCTGTCAAGAATGCCAAAACCAACAGATACAGAAGCAGTTGTAGACCACTTCCCAGATGAACATTTGTTCGTTGTTACTGTCATAACACCAAGGTATGCTAATATAGAAAATTATTTGGAAATAGGTAAATTACCTAAACATCTATCCCTTAATGAATGAAAACAGATAATACAACGTAGTACCCAATTCTCTTGGATTGGGGGCTACCTATTTCACACAGGGGCAGATATGCAAATAAGAAGATGTGTCTGGGAGGACGAGGTATTTGATATTCTGAAAGCATGCCATGATGGGCAATGTGGCGGGCATTTTGCAGATCGTAGAACTTCCCATAAGGTTTTACGAACAGGCTATTATTGGCCTACCATCTTTAAATATGCCAAAAAATTTGTGCAGGCCTGTGATAGCTGCCAAAGGGCAGGTCACCCTGGGCAGTCTGATGAAATGCCTTTGAACCCTCAACTAGTGATTGAACCATTTGAATGTTGGGCGCTTGATTTTGTTGGCCCTATTAGCCCTGCATCAAACCAAAAAACATACATCCTAGTTGCAACCGAGTATGTCACTAAGTGGGTCGAAGCAGAGGCACTTTCAAAAGCTACAAAGGACTCTGTAATACAGTTTCTTTTCCAAATCTTTGTTCGATATGGCCTCCCAAGGGACATAATCACAGATGGAGGACCACAGTTTGTAGGTAATAAATTAGCTGAAACACTACAAAACTACCACATTCAGCACAAGATTACAACCCCATACCACCCACAGGCCAATGGCCAAGTTGAGAGCATGAACAAAGTGATGGAATATATATTAACAAAAACCACTGCCTCACACAGATGTGATTGGGCCTACAGATTTCCAGAATCATTGTGGGCGTATCGAACAATGTGGAGACCCACTACATGGTATTCACCATATCAATTGGTATTTGGAAAAGAACCCATCTTTCCAATAGAATTTGAAATTCAGACATTAAGAACAGCTCAGAAGGTGGTTCTAGATCTAAATGAAGCCCAGACCAAAAAACTGCAGAAAATTAATGAGTTAGATGAAATTAGGCTCTCTTCTCTTCAACACATAGTGTTAATTCAACAACAGAGAAAAAAATGGCATGATGCCCTGATTAAAGAAAAGATCTTCCACGAAGGAGACTGGGCACTCCTATATGATTCTAGGTTTCAGGATTTTCCAGGCAAACTCCAGACACGATGGCTCGGACCCTATGAAATACAAAAAGTGCATGATAATGGCACTATTACATTAGCTACCATTGATGGATCTGGGCATTCCTTTAAGGTAAACGGTCATCGAGTACAATTATATCATAAACCGCTTACCCGGGAATCATTTTACCAACAGTTACGGGAAGATTCTACCATGGAAATTCTGGCTGAAGGGGATAACTCCTCCTTTGCACCAGTTTATTAAATCGTTTCTTTTTTATATTTTGTACGTAAATATTTTTCATTTATTTGGATTATTTGTTTTAGGGAATTCCTTTTTTTTTCAAATCTTTGTTTATTTCATTTTTCGTTGTTTGTTTCATGAAATTTTGTTTTTTTTCAAAAACTCTGTTTATTTCGTTTGTTTTGAGTTTTGTTGTTCCTTTCTAAAGGAACAGCACTTTTGTTGTTCCTTTCGAAAAGAACAGCAGTTCCACAGAGTGTTTTTGCTATTCCTTTCGGAAGGAACAGCAGTTCTGCAGATTGGTTCTGCTGTTTTTTTTAAAGGAACAGCACCTTTTCAGTGGATTTTTTTTTTTTTTTTTTAGATTAGCATTTTGAGAATTTCTAATGACTCTTCTAAAGGAAAACATATTATTTATATACAATCATACAAATTAAAGCTTACTCTAATCAGCAAATCAAAAGAAATCGTCATTTTTAATAAAATTGTTTAGTAATGATAAGAAAACAGGAAAAAGGGACATAATCAATAACATAATTTTGTTGTTTTATTACCATTGAATTAATCTGATTGATTATCCTTATCATGATTGGTTCTTTCCCATATGTTATAACTTTCTTTGATTTTTATTTATGGAGTAAGAATAAGGGCATATTCTTTTCTATTGAGATGTTCAGACTTCTTCCACCATCCCTACTCTTAAGGAGTGCTGAGCCATCCTTTATGAATAACTAGGAAAGTGCTATATGAAAAAGAAAAATATTTATATGTTCCACTAATAAGTTTATGATTTGGCAGATGGAGGATAGGGGGTCTCATCAAGAGCTAGCCTACCATGATCATAAGGAAGTCAGTGAAGTGGCATTCCCATCATGGCCACCAAACCAGGGATATGGTCCAATGGAATTCAAAAAAATTAAAAAGGTCCTTGGAACAAGAGGTCTCATCACGAGCCGGCCTGCCCAATTTGCACTTCTTCTCGGTGCATGGCATTGTGATTTATCTGGTCACCAAGCCAGCACAATGGCCTCCATTATGAAATTTAACAAGCACTTCCTTAGCATAAATAAAGGACAATGGTTCCAAGGGTAAGAAAACAACTTTTTCAAGGTTATGGACACCTATGGGCAACAGAGCTCTGCTGATGGTATTGGAGTCAAATTTATACACATCAATAGTCATATTTAACCCTTTTTCCTATATCTCTATTTGAATATCAAATGAAAGTATGAATCCTTAACCTTTGATTTCGAACCTATTATACATGAAAATCATTACAAATCGATCATATTAGTTTGAAGTGGTAATAAATGCATTTGTACTTATGTTTATCTTAAGATGTCCCTTCTCCTCATATTTGAATCATTACAAAACGATTTTATATCTATTACCGATTTATCACATGCATTGATTTCAGTAATTTCTATAATTTGATTGAATGTATAATAATTATGCCTACTTTCCCTGCTGTACTACTGCAATGCCACACTTGCCTCTCTCAATTGACGGTCGAGGGCGACCTATCATTAAGCAGGGGGGGGCACGGATTTCTGCATGCAAATCAAATCCTGATATTTCTTTACCTGTATGCGAACCAAATCCTTGCATTCTAGGGAATAACAAAAATTTAACGACATTATTCCAATTCACCGTGCTGTGTTGTTCCATTGTGATCACTGTGTGTTTGGAAAGAACTAACAGTGTGCAGAGACGATGGGAGGACGACCAATTCACAATGAGCCACAGGTGCTGGTCGTTTCTGATGCTGCACGAGAGAATTTGGAAAGATTAGGATGGATTACATATTTCACGAGGATGCAACAACCCCATGAAGCAGTGGCCACCAAATTTTTACAGAACTTTCAAGAAGGATTCTCCATGGTTAGAGGAAGATAGATAGTTGTATCCGATGAAATAATTGCAGAGGTGTCTGGCATACCAGCACAAGGAACTATATGGATGCAGAAGAATCTTAGGCTTCGAGAAGCCATGAATATTTTTCAAGATGACAGACAGACATTGGTTGTCAAAGGCAAAGGACTTCAGCTAGCATCATTGGGGGAGCCATGGACGGAATTGGCCAAAATAGTGCATGCCTATATAACGTGTGACGGAAGGAAAGACATGGTAATACCTCGCCACCTTAAGTTACTGGCTATATTAAAACATAAATGCACTGTTAATTTGCCTACATTTTTACATTCCTTACTGCATGATATTGCCCGTAATATAAGAAAAGCTCAGCATGCAAACATGGTGGTCATCCACCATTGCCTAATTCGATTAATAGTAAGTTGTAGCCTCGCCTAGCAACAGACCAGTTGGGAAGAGTTGATATTCTCAATTGACGGAGGCTTAGCCTTTCCTACCCCGAAACGGAAGAGAATGGCCGGCTCAATAGCTGAGCCGTCAACTCATAGACAGTCCCTCTATTTAAAATGAAGTAGGGGGATGATGGAAGGAATTCCGGGCAGTAGTAACCAGCCCCTGGAATTGCACAGCTCAAAAGATGAACAACCTCCACAATTGGAGGGAGGAATTCCTCATACTAATGAAGAAAGGGAAATGGAAGGAGAAATTCGCTACTCGGACGAAGAAGAAATAAGTCACCACATCAGTGGTGAGAAACAATCCAGTGCAGAGGAAGGAAATACTGAGGAAGAGGAAAATCAAGGAGAAATTCGATATTCGGATGATGAAGAAGGAAGATATCATACCTATGAGGAGGATGAAGATAATCATAGCAGCGACAAAGAAGGAACAGAGCTTCCCAAAAAGCTACTATAAGTCCTTTACAGGAAGACCAATTGGCCCAAATTCTGGCCAATATGAGTGACTATGTGCAGCCTCATAGCCATTTGGACCTTAATATTGATATTAATCAGTTATGGAAGCACTCTGCTATCGACAAAGAAACAGCAAACCCTAGCGAAGCTAGGGTTGCTTCCCCTGAAAGGCATGAACAAGAAAATGAGAACACCAAAGCAATATCCCAACTTGGAATTCCTCAGGGGATTGCAGAGTCAACTGAGGGTATGATTTCTGAAAAATTTAGCCAAGGGCATATGAATGTTGAAGAAGAACCCCAAGTAGAATACCATGAAGAGAACCTAACTAAAGGCACAGCTAATATGGACCAAAACCCTGTTGAGAAAATGAGTTCAGATAAAGGAACAACTGTCCCATCAAAGAAGAGGAGGAAAGTGACTGAGATTGAAAAGCTTCATAGGGAACAAATGAAGCTCCATAGACTCGTAGAACAGCTCAGGCAAACCATTAGGGTTATGAGAATGAAACAAATGCCTAAGCGAGCCCCCAAGAGAAGAAGCATAACTACCAAGAAAATTTTGAAAAAGAGAAAGGTGACCGCTAATAGGAACCCCCAAGTTATAGAAGCCATACCTGAGGGTAATTACGGAGATATGGAACAAAAAATAGCTGTTCCAACACAAGTTGTTCGAGAGGGACCCGCTTGATGTGAAAACATGCAAGCTAGTAGTCAACATACTTTTAGTGATCCGACACTATCCAGACTCCAGGAGGAGTTGGCATAGGCTCAAATAGAAAGGCAAAGATTCGAAGAAGACACTGTCCCAAGGAAGAGATATCAGGAATTGTAGCAACAGATGAAGATTATCCACGAAGTAGAAGATGAAGCTCACGAAAAGTGTTGAAGAGCAGAGGAAAAGGCTGACAAGGTAATGAACCAATTAATACTAGCCTACAATCGAATGGACACTCTCTGCTCATTGTACACTGATGTCTTAGCCTGTAGATGCCCTGCCAAAAAATATGCTTTATTTTTACTAGAAAGATATTTACAGCTATAGATTAAGGCAGTTAGGGTAGGGAAATCCATAGAGCTAAAAACTATACATGACTTTGTATCATGCTACAAAATTTATGGGATCAAAGTATAGCGCCTTTTGTGTGAATTTTATTCACATAATCTAATACTTGAAAACGATTGTGAATCAAATCCTAGCCCTTTTGTAGGAGATGTCCAACAACAGGCATTCATTTCCTTTGCTGTAAATCAATTAAAATGGCTTAAAGCCTATAATTATTTTCAAAGGCAGGAAAATGAATTAGATTTGTGGGTTAGGAGTGAACCTCCGAACCCATTCCAATTTTGGGCTAGGCAGAAAAGTTTGATGACAAAGGAAGGTGTTATCCAAGAATTGGGGCCTGTCCACAATCGATTATCTTGAATGGAACAAATTATTTCTTATCCATTAGAAACCAAGCTTATATAGCAGCTAAGGTCCGGTAGAGAATCTCCAATCAGAATGTGAAAAATAGAGAACCGTTTAATTATAGAAACTTTGGGCTAGTTGCAAACTGCTTGATTTCCTATAGTAATCTCATTTTAAAAGAAGGACCATTTTGGCTAGGGTGTAGGTTTCGAAGCCCTATTACATGATATCCTACTTCAGACTAAAAATCCATTTATGAAATCCCCAAAGGACAGACAGAGCATGTTTTTGAGGAATTAGCTGCACTGCATGGTTTTAGGCCTTTTGATGACAAACCTTATCTGTCTTATTCTTTGACTGCTCTCCATGTGAACTATAGTTTTCGTGAGGACATGAAAAAGATTAAGCAGGGGGGTATGTTGGGCAGTGAAAAAGGTATGAAATCATTGTGTATTTTCTCATTATTTTACTATAGACATACTCCTTTTTACCTTAGAAAGGTAATTTATTATAAGAATTATGGTAGAATTGGAAAGGTTTATGTTTATTGTAAAAATATGACTAAAGGTTGTTTTTTTTTTATAAAACAGGAATTAGACGAAGTGAACAATTGTACCAAAGGCAAGGCTAAGACTAATGCAACTGCTGCTCCATCAGCGTTAAACCACATCTAGCCAAAGACAAGGAAATCTGAGCACATTGCCAAGAAAAGGCAAGGGACAGCTTGGCCTCGGTCAATGTAAACCAAGATGATAACTAAACGAAGGGAAGTGAATCCCTCAGGATCCTTCGATCCTGAGGGATCGTTGTTAAAACTCATCTTATTCCTCATCTTGTCCGTCAAGGTCTGATATATAAAACAACGTCCTTTAGTGATGAAGGAGTCGAAAGTTTATATATTCAAACATTTCCTCTGTAATATTGTTTCTATTGACTCTCGGTTTTAAGAAAGAAGCCTCCGTAATACTTTATGTTTGATTAATATCAAAGATGTATTTCGTTTCATCTTTTAAAGTTTTGAAGTAGCCCAACAATATTTCACTAGTGCTAAGGGCCTGGCTCTGGTGGAATTACCTTGCTATTTGTATTCTTAATCTTTGCTTACTGTTGCATGAATTTGTGTTTGAAGTTTATTTCGACTGCAGAGTTGGTTGACTACTGTTGGATTGAATACAGATTCATTGTGATCATTAACGAATTGCATTACTATTTTATCATTTGCAGGAAGTGCATTCACTATTTATTTACCTTGCATTCGCTATAAATATTTGATGTTCTATATTCGATCCTAGTTGCTATTCTATTGGTTTATGATTTGTTATAATTGATTTGTTGTGTAGTATTGGCTGTCGACAGGATTGGATTTTGGAGATTAGTTTCTTGATTACGTTAAAATTATAATTTCTTTTCAATTCATGTTTTTGTTCCATTTATGTTTATTGTTCATTTCAGATTCATAGCTT
Organism: Pinus albicaulis; assembly: GCA_034641835.2. Taxonomy (NCBI): domain Eukaryota; kingdom Viridiplantae; phylum Streptophyta; class Pinopsida; order Pinales; family Pinaceae; genus Pinus; species Pinus albicaulis. The sequence goes on along the minus strand of CM076575.1, from coordinate 220,343,175 downwards.
CAGATTAGCAGATATATTGGTTACAATTGCTGTAAATGCATAGGAAGTACAAGTTGATGTTCCTTTCCAGCGTTTAAAGTTCCTTTCAGTTATTTTCATTAGCAAGAAGTTTGAGTTTGATTTCATTTCCATTGCTTTAAGAAAAAGACCACCAACTGTAGAGGACACTGGTTACTGCTTCCAAGTTCCCAGATTGGTTGTCTCACCTCAGTGTGATTTCAGTTTCATCAATTTCTAAGGGAAAGAGTTACTGCTACTGTATCCCTGATCGATGGTTTGCAGATTGATGTAGTTAAGATTTTAGAGCATTTCCATTTATGTTACTGTAATTATATTTTTTTACAAGCGTTCATTTACTCTTGTATTCAACATTTTGTACTACATCTTCATAGCATTACTCTTAGTTAATTGCAGCCTCAGACAGAGTACACTCTTGAAATAAAAAGTCACTCCCGGATTGATAATTAATGTAGGCTAATTAGGTGTTCAAAAGATACCTTTTTATGACCCAACAGAAGGTTGAGCCAAGATAGAGGCCCTGATACCACTGTAATATCCCGAATGGGATATTTTAGCTAAAAATGTATAAAAATAACTAAACTCCACAATATGCCGTAAAATCACTATTTACTCAAGAGAATATTTCCATGTTAAATAAGCACATAAGCACTTTAATCTATCAACACATCAAATAGGAATAATCTCAGCATTTTATTATAGATAATAACTGGGGTTAAAAATACACCCGACCCAAAGAAAGAGATGATATGGAGAACTGGCCACCAAGATGAGCTGTTGTACTGCACTGGCCTCAAAACTGAATTGTTGCACTCTCCCTCTGGCAACAGTTGTCACTGAACCCACTGAAGATAATGAAGCTAAAGTTGAAGACTTGAATGATCCTTAAACCAATCCTTGAAGCTCTATGAAACTTCTGAGTGAAGTCTCCTCAAGAGAGTTGGGTTTTTGTCCAACACTCACAAATCACCCGAGGGTTTTCATTCTGGGGCTACAACTAAAGTAGATAATTGTGTCTCACATCTCTCATACAATAAAATGATATGATCCAAAGATATCCATCAATGGCCTCCTCCCTTTCTTTTATAGATCTCTTGGAGCCTTCTAGAGCATTATTTTATTATTATTTTATTCATGGTGCACTTTTCCCTCTTATTAAAATATTCTTTTTTAATGCAGAAAAGAGTATATCAACTACCATGTCTCCTCTGGTCACTGAAACGCATGCCCAACCATCCCATCATGTAGGTATCCTTGTCCCAGTTCCAATGAGCTATTACACTAAGGTGTTCCCTCATGTATTCCTCCTAGAATGCCACCTTGAGCGTAATCAGCTGAGTTAAGCCCACAAATAACTCAAATTTCTGAAAGTTGTCAGAAGGCACTGGATCGAAAGCCAAACTACTTAGATGATGGAATATATCAAGTGAATGGCAACATACACCATGGAAAATCCTCAAAACTCCTCCCAAAATCCCCTGAGCCCACTGATAGCACCAATCTATACCTGTGACCTGTCTGCTCCTAACTCTGGAAGTCCCACCTAACCCTATTGTGGGTGACACCAAAAAGAGGAATATTACAACAAAAGAGGAACTATTCCCAGGAAATGCAAAGTTTTTTTCATCAATTTTTAATCAAGATGGTTGTTCTACATCAATTGGAGAAAAAGGGCATACCATGGGAGGCTTTTATTTCCCATGAGGTATTCACAAACCCACAACCCCATCCTTAGCAAAATGTGCCCTCATCATCCCATCCTCCTTGCTCACCCTCTCCTAATGCATCAAAAAATGAGGGAAATGAATATGAACCGTCAAATAAGAATGAAGAAGAGGGCAATGATAAATCAAGAAATGATGAAAAAGAGGATAGTAAAGAGGAAGACAATGAAGAGGTAGAGGGTAGTGCTGTCAACATGGAAGAAAAAAATGATGATAAGGGCAATGATGATGTTGAAGATAAAGATGCAGAAGGCAGTATGGATACAAATAAAGAAAGTGACAAGGAGACAGATGATGATGCCAAGGACAATAGTGACACCAAAGACCAAAAATTCAGTGAAGCTGATGATAACAGTGAAGAAAATGAAGAGTTTGATAATAGTAGTAAAGATCACAGTCATAAGACTCCTAACAGCAATGATGAACAAGATGAAGGCAATACAAAGAATAGTGCAGAAAACATGGAGATAGAAGACAATGAAACAGAGTTTGATGAGGCTCCTAATAGTGGTAATGATGATAGTGCAGAAATCAGTGAAGAGGAAAATAGTGAGGCTGATAATGGAGATAATGAGGTAAGCAATAGTCAAGGTAATGAAGAAGCTGACATAAGTGAAACAAATGATAGTGAAGTTCATAGTGATCATGAAGACAACCATAAGGAAAATAGCCAAAGAAAGAGCAGTGATGTCAGCATGATGAATACAAATGAAGAAGTGAGCCAAGATGTTAGTGAGCCAAACAAAGATAACCACAATGATTGAAAAAAAACATATGGCACTAAAATGAGCAGAGTTGAACCTTTTCCTTTGACATACCAAAGAGGAGAAAGGAATGTGTTTGATGCCTCTAAAAGGCAAGGGGAAATGCCTTCTACATCAACAAAGAAGCTCAACAAAGGCAAGGAAAAGGTCACTGTTGGAGATAAGAAAGGCAAGCATCAAACTAAACAAGAGTTCCAATTCATTGACCTTGACAGTGAAAATGAAGATGAGGAGAGGATTACAAGCATCTTGCTCCAAAGCAAGGATACAAAGATTAGGGATCTATAAAGAAAGCTTGGAATGAAAAAGTATATCATTAAGTATTACAAGGATGAGAACAAGCACCTGAAGAAGACACAAAGGGACCTTGGCCTACAGAAAAAGATGGCCAAGCACTATGCCTTGAGGAAGAAATTTGCAAGGGTAAAGCTCAAAGGAGCCCTTGCGGAAATTCAAGCACTCAAAGAGGCAAAAGACCAAGCAAACCTTGGAATACTTGATAAAGCTTTTCTACAGGCCTCCCACACCCCATGAGGAAGATACTTTCACATTTTGGCAAGTTTTTGACATTTTTTGTTTTTTGACTGATATTAAGGGCCGAAAGTGCAACACCCTTAGTGCTACTGTAATATTCCAAATTTGGAACAGGTACACTATTGGGAATATCTCAAGATATTACCAATGTCGAGATCAATAATAAATAAACATGAGCTGGAAAATAACAGTGAATGCATTAAGAAAAGAATGCCAGAAGATCCACATAACCATTACATTAGATTATTGTAGCAACAATGTGTACATGATCTTGAGGAAATGACCTCTCAAGATGGGCAATACAGCTTCAATGAAACATATACATGATAAATGGAGAAATATTGCTACATGCAAGAAGCCCTGGCTATGACAGTGCAGTCTATAAAGGAGAACTGGTGAAAAATAGTGTCAATACACAAATATGACAATATACAACTCAAATAAAAGAGGGGGACCAAGGTCTCAACCCCTGGACACTACAATACACAATCCTTAAAAGGATTGGCTAAAATATACACAAAATGGCAATTCTGTAGAAATGTCAGAGTTTCTGGGTAGTAGCTGCAACTTAGAAAATGGAAATGGATGTAGATAGCTGATGATGCTACAAATGATGGTTGAATCTCATCCGAAGGATCTCTCAGGTGAAAGGCTGATCCAGTCCTTGAATATCTCACCCTCCAAAATAGTGGAGCAAGTCGCCACTGCAATTGCACTTAGAAATAATTCAGTTTAGAGAAGGGACTACAATGTTGGGGAAGGGAAGTGCTTGGCCTGATGCCAATGATCTGCAATATGCTCAGGAATCTCCCTCACTAACCTCCCAGAGGAATAGAAGCCCCCTCCTCTGAAAGATGAGCGAAGGCAATGGTGTTGTGGAGTCCCCCATTGCAACACCCTGCAACACAACCCAGCTCTCAACAGAAACTGCGTTGTAGTTGAAGGAGGATGCTTTGGCCTTTAGCCAAGATATGTGGAGAATGAAGAAAAATCCCTTAAGAGGCCTCTCAAGAAGGAGAAGAAATCCTAAACAGGAATTTCCTCAGTTACTTTGCTAAATAGAAAAAGAATGCACAATGTCTGCATAGACAATGTAATCAATAATACATTTCATGAATAACAATGGTTGCCTTGCCCTCCTTTTAAACAAGTGAAAGCTCTTTCTCCATGGGTCCCATTAATTAGGGTTTCTTCCACCAAATATCCTCTTCCTCATTCACACTGCGTTGTCTTCTAAAGTGATTCACTTCTATGGTAGCGTTGTTAACTTGGTCAAACATGACCTTGTCTTCATGCATTTTCCTCTTTTCACACTTGAGGGTGAAAAATAAGGCTACTTTGATGATCCCTTTCACATTATGAGGGGTTTTATTCATGTCTTCAATAAGAATGGGTTCCCTTACCCATTTATTAAGTTGCTAGGTGATAAAAACAAAATTTTAATATTCCATTGAGCTGTGTGCTAAAATGGGAATATTACAGTCCTCCCCTCCCAAATGTTGCTTGTCCTCAAGCAACTGAAAGGATAGAACTGGAAAATCTCCACCAAAGGCATGGAGTCTGCAATGTGTTGAGGAACATTTTCCCCAAATGGATCCTCCATTCCCGAATCAATCATCCATACAAAGTGAGTTACCTCCCAACATGGCAACTCCTGACAATCATCTTCCACCTTTTGGCTCCTGCAATATAGGTGGGCTGAGAATCTGATCTTGGTAGAAAAAATAGCCTACCCCATGCTATCCTCCTCTCCATTTAGGATAAGTGCAGAGTATATTTTGATATTGGGCTGCAATAATGTTGCCCTCAAGTGGAAAAATGAATACTAGACCTCCAAGGATCTCTTCTCAAGTGTTATGAACCATGCTATCCCAATCCATTTCATATGTGATGAGTTGGAAGTCACCATCATATGGCATCCAATCAATCATATGGCTCACCTCAAATGGAAAAAAATGTTTTGCTGTAGTGGTCACATGTCCTCTCATGCTCCCATTAGAACATACAATGCAAATAATGTGGGAGATTTCTCCCCCAAGGGACACATCCAACCAATGTTCCATTCCCCCAATAATGCTCTCAACAAACATAAAGACAATAGCAACATAATGAACCATAATGAGAACCATGCTTGCTGTCACGTGTGGCAAGGGAGAAGGAAAATGGTCCCTCAATTTTAAACAATGCAATTTGACCCTCAACTGCAAAAGAGTATGACAAAAAGTGTGGCCTCTCAACCACTTGCTTGCTGTCCTACTCTCCTCAAATGTATGGAGAAGGTGAATGATGTATGGTGCAAGGTGAGTATGTCCCCAAAAATACATTTCGTCCCCAAGTCCTCCTAGGGAGTGGTCACCAATAGTGCTTATGGCCTCAAGTAGACCATGGGGTATGGAAAAAAGAATGCTTCTCCTTGGAGCAACATCCTGTGCAAATATACAAATCATCATGAAAATAAAAAATACCCTCACCATAAGTTCTTCTCATGCAAATGGATTAGCTCAAAAATGAGTCTCCTCTCATCCTCAAAGAGAAAGGAGGTGGGTGTGCTAACTCCTCCAAAGAGTTATGTATCTCCTCCATCTGCACATGATCTATGCATCTCCTCATTTGTTGATATGTCAATATTATGCAAGCCAGATGATCTTGGGAATACTCCACCTACAACCTGGAGCTCCAACATGGATCTATCATGCATAGTGACAACGTTGATGATTCCTCATGAAGGACATCTGTCATATGGTCATCTCCTTCTTTGACATCTCCCATGCCAAAGATGCAAGTTGGAAGGCTATTATCCTTCCCCTGTTGCTTCTGCCACAACGCATAATCTGAAATGAGAGTGGGTGAAAATTATGTTGAGAGAATTGCTCTCTCCTCCTTGAGTATACCCAAGACTCTCAACATTGTGAAGCTATCTACCAAGGTTTGCACTCTCTTGAAATCAATGAGTGGTGCCGCAACATGTGAAGCATCCATCCTCCTCTGCTAGTATAGTGGTCTCCTTGGAAAAATGTCTCCATGCAATGAGACATCATCATCAAGAGGTGACTGCATATGTGAATGCAAAAATCTATCCATGCTTTCACTGTGCAATCCAAGCACCTTCTTAGGTACATCAACCTCCATAAATGAATAGGGATGTGTACTTCTCATCTCATGATGTTGGGTCTTCTCCCTATCTCCTCCTTGTTTCTCCAAGGTTCCACACCTCCTCAACAATGGCACATGTGAAACCTGAGTTGTGCCTTGATCTCCATACATGAGATCCTAGGGACTTCCTTGTAAGGATGCAAGAATCCCTCTACTTGGAGCAAGTGCTCCTCCTTCCTCTATTGGGTGTGGAGCCTGATATTCATCCTGATTCAGAGATCCTTGTTTTATCTGGATGTATACCCCAGGAAAACTGTACACCCTTGCAGCGGGGGGACTTGTCCCCCCTGCGGAGTCCGGGGGGGATGATCCCCCGGCTGGGGGGATCCGGGGGCTAGCGGTCCCCCGGCAGGGGTTTTGGGGGCAGTGCCCCTGAAGCTCAAAACAGATGTAAAATGGCCTTGTAAAAGTATAGTAATTTCTAGTCAATCTGGCCTGTTCATTAGGCGGATGATCTGACGGTAGAAGTTATGTTTAGTTTAGGGTTTTTTTCCCTAGACGGTAACCCCTCTCTTTGTATGAGGGTATTGTATTGCGACTGTGTAATTACATGTGTATTCTCTGAGCGGGAAATAGATAGGGAGACCGTGAGAGAGAACAAAGGACATTACAGTGGATCTATTGTAGGTTTTGTCTCTTCTTTTTGCTGGATAATAGAATGGAAGTACTGGTTGTTCGGGGTGGACATAGCCCAAACTGGGTGAACCACATATATTTGTGTCTCTCTGGTTTTATGTGTTTTGTGTGCTTTTATTTTATACATATTTTATGTGTTGCATTGCTCCATAATATATAATTTTCTAATAACTGGTATCAGAGCCGAAGGTATATTTGGCTGATAAACTCTCAGGAAAGAAGTGTTCCTAGTTCGAGTGGGAGCAATGTCGAAAGATAGTAAGTTTAGGGTCGAGAAATTTAATAGCCAAAACTTCCCGTTGTGGAAGATGCATATGGAAGATTATCTGTATCATAAATATCTGTACCTACCATTGAGTGGAAAAAAGAAGAAGCCGACGACCATGACAGACACGGAATGGAACATTTTCGATAGAAGGGCACTCGGAACAGTACGGTTGTGCCTTGCGAAATCAGTCGCCTTCAATATTTGGAAGGAAACAACAATAGAGGGTTTGATGTAGACGTTGGCGAAACTATATGAAAAACCCCCGACCTCAAAAAAGGTATTTCCTATGAAACGACTATTTAATATGAAGATGTCAGAAGTTGGATCTGTTGCAAACCATTTAAATGATTTTAATACAATTACCAGTCAGTTAAGTTCTGTAGGGGTAAACTTTGATGATGAAGTTAGAGCTCTGTTATTCTTGTGCTCATTGCCAGAGAGTTGGAATGGTTTAGTAATGACCATTAGTAACTCTGTCTCTGGATCTAGTACTTTAAAGTTTGATGATGTTGTTGGTGCTATCCTTAGCGAGGAAATGCGACGGAAAAGCTCCGGTGAGACATCAGGTAATGCTTTGAGTGCAGAGTCTAGGGGAAGAAGAATGGAAAGATGAAAGAGCTCGGGATATCGCAGTAAATCAAGGAAAGGCAGATCCAAGTCCAGATCGAGGATAGTGTGCTGGAATTGCGGAAAGAAAGGACACCTAAAGAAAGACTGTAGATCTCGGAAGGGAAAAGAAGGAGACACACAGCAAGAAAACAATCATGAAGAAAATGTGATAGGTGATGTGTTACAAGATGCTTTGATTCTTTCTTTCGAAAATGTTACTGATTCTTGGGTTGTAGATTCAGGGGCTTCATTCCATGCCACACCTGATAAGAAATATTTTCATGACTATGTTCAAGGAGATTTTGAACAAGTTCATTTGGGTGATGATAAACACTGTAAAATTGTTGGAATGGGTAAAGTTCTTGTAAAACAGCAGAATGGAAACCAATGGCTATTAAAGGAGGTAAGGAATGTTCCAGATCTAAAGAAAAATCTGATTTCAATAGGGCAGTTAGGCAGTGAAGGTTGTGTTACAACTTTCACAGATAAAACTTGGAAGGTCACCAAAGGAGCCCTGGTAATAGCAAAAGGCGAAAAGGTTGGTACATTGTATTTATGCAATGGTATTTCTAACTCTATTAATGCTTTAACTTCCAAAGGAGCAGATGCAACATTATGGCATCATAGGCTCGGACACATGAGTGAGAAGGGGATGAAGATTCTTCACTCAAGAAATTTGTTGCCAGGTTTAAAGAATGTTGATTTGGATTTCTGTGAGAATTGCATTTATGGAAAACAAAAGAGAGTCAAATTTCTCAGAGTTGGAAAAGAAAATAAGAGATAAAAATTAGAGCTTGTGCATACAGATGTATGGGGACCTGCTCAGGTATCACCTCTTGTTGTCTCTCATTATTATGCTATTTTTATTGATGATGCAACTAGAAAAACCTAGATTTATTGTATTCAGAATAAATCTGATGTATTTGATACTTTCAAGAAATGGAAAGCTTTGGTTGAGATTGAGACATGAAAGAATTTGAAGTGTCTCAGATCAGACAATGGAGGTGAATATTGCAGCAAAGAGTTTGATAGGTACTGTTCAGAGCATGGAATTCGTAGAGAGAAGACAGTTCCAAGAACACCACAAGAAAATGGTGTGTCAGAAAGGATGAACAGAACAATCATGGAGTGTGCAAGGTGCATGAGATTGCATGCGGGATTGCCTTTACAATTTTGGGCAGATGCTGTAGATACTGTTGTTTATCTAATAAACAGAGGGCCTTCAAGTTACTTGGATGGTGGTATTCCAGAGGAAGCATGGACAGGTAAAAAGGTAAACTACTCTTTTTTAAAGCCTTTTGGTTGTGAGGCCTTTGTCCATATTAATAAAGAAAATAGAACAAAGCTTGAGGCAAAATCAAAAAAATGTACCTTTATTGGATATGGTGCTAATGATTTTGGTTATCGCTTATATGATTATGAAAATCACAAAATCATTAGGAGCAGAGATGTAATATTCAATGAAAAGGTCTTGTATAAAAATCAGCTGCAGGAAAAGAAATAGGAAAAAGAAAGCAAGGAATACGCGGTTCTTGATGAGATATCTGAAAAATTAAAGGTGCCTGAAAATAATAATAATCAACAACCACAACAATAGCAACCAACACAACAGCAACAGGCACCTCAAACACCTAAAATTGGTGTTAGAAGATTTACCAGGATAAGTAGACCCCCTGAACGACACTCTCCTTCATTATATTATTTATTTCTGACTGATTTTGGTGAACCTGAATGTTATGAAGAAGCAATGCAGGTTGAAAGTAGGAAGAAGTGGGAGCTAGCCATGGAAGAAGAGATGAACTCCTTAATGCATAACCAGACTTGGGACTTAGTCAGGTTGCCTGCAGGTAAAACTAAATTGCAGAATAAATGGGTTTACAGGCTGAAGGAAGAAGATGGAGGAAAACATAGGTACAAAGCTAGACTTGTGGTGAAGGGGTTTGCACAGAATAAAGGTATTGATTTTGATGAAATATTTTCTCCTGTTGTTAAGATGAATTCAATCAGAACTATCTTAAGTCTTGTAGCAGCGGAAGATTTACATCTTGAACAGTGAGATGTAAAGACAACATTTCTCCATGGAGATTTGGAGGAAGAGATATACATGCAGCAACCAGAAGGATATGAGGTAAAAGGGAAAGAAAAATTGGTGTGCAGGTTAAAGAAGAGCTTGTATGGCTTAAAATAGGCTCCAAGGCAGTGGTATCTAAAATTTTACAAGTTTATGTCTGAACAAGGTTATACTAGATGTCACTCTGATCATTGTGTTTATTTGAAAAGGAAAAATGATGGCAGCTATATTATATTGTTATTGTATGTAGATGACATGCTTGTTGCAGGGTCTAACATGCAGGAAATAAATGTGCTCAAACTAAAATTTGCAAATTCATTTTCAATGAAGGATTTGGGAGCTTCAAAACAGATCCTTGGTATGAGAATAACCAAAGATAGGAAAAATCGAAAATTAACACTGTCTCAGAATGAGTACATACAAAAGGTGTTGAAAATATTTAATATGCACAATGCAAAACCAGTTAGTACACCTTTTTCTAGCCATTTCAAACTTAGTAAGGAGATGTGCCCAAAGACCGAAGAAGACATGGATTATATGTCTAAAGTTACATATGCATCAAAAGTTGGAAGCTTAATGTATGCAATGGTTTGCACAAGGCTTGATATTGTACATGCACTGGGAGTTTTAAGCAGGTACATGAATAATCCAGGAAAAGAACATTGGATGGCAGTAAAATGGATTCTCGGATATTTTAGAGGTACCACAAATCAAGCATTATGCTTTGGTGGTTCAAACATTACTCTACAGGGATATGTTGATTTAGATATGGAAGGTGACAGAGATAACAAGAGGAGCACTACAGGATATGTATTTACTATAGGTGGAACAGCTATCAGTTGGGTTTCAAAAATCCAAAGTGTTGTTGCACTTTCAACAACAGAAGCAGAGTATGTTGCTGCTACAGAGGCTAGTAAAGAAATGATTTGGTTACAAAGGTTTATGGGCGAATTGGGTAAGAAGCATGATATGGGCATGTTATACAGTGATAGCCAAAGTGCCATTCATCTTGCAAAGAACTCAGAATTTCATTCCAGGACTAAACACATACATCTCAAGTACCATTTCATATGGTCAGTATTGGAAGATGGAGAGTTGAAGTTGGAAAAGATGCACACTAGCCAAAATCCTGCAGATATTCTAACAAAAGTTGTAACCAGGGAAAAAATTACAATGTGCTCAGTTTCAATTGGTCTTCAAGGATGAATATGAAGATGAGAAACATCTAGGTCCAAAGAGGAGTCATTTTCCAGCAAAAGAAGTAGCGGTGGAGTTTCTACAATCAGTCTCCAGGTGGGAGATTGTTGGGTGTGGAGCCTGATTTTCATCCTGATTCAGAGATACTTGTTTTAGCTAGATGTATACCCTAGGAAAACTGTACACCCTCGCAACAGGGGTGTGCGAGGGGGACTTGTCCCCCCGCGGGGTCTGGGGGGGCTGACCCCCCGGCTGGAGGGTCCAGGGGCCAGCGGTCCCCCGGCAGGGGTTTCGGGGGCAGCGCCCATAAAGCTAAAAACAGATGTAAAATTTCCTTGTAAAAGTATAGTAATTTCTAGTCAATCTGGGCCATTCATTAGGTGGATGATCTGACAGTAGAATTTATGTCTAGTTTATGGTTTTTTTCCCTAGAAGGCAACCCCTTTCTTTGTATGAGGGTATTGTATTGCGGTTATGTAATTACATGTGTATTCTCTGAGCGGGGAATAGATAGGGAGAATGCGAGAGAGAACAGAGGACATTACAATGGATCTGTTGTAGGTTTTGTCTCTTCATTTTGCTGGATAATAGAAAGGAAGGACTGGCTGTTCGGGGTGGACGTAGCCCAAACTGGGTGAACCACGTATATCTGTGTCTATCTGGTTTTATGTGTTTTGTGTGCTTGTATTTTCCACGTATTTTATGTTTTGCATTGCTCCGTAATATATAATGTTCTAACATCCTCTGCATGAGGCACTAGATAGTCTCTAGACGACACAACGCTATTTCCCTCAACTTCCTCAACATAGATGGGAAACCCTCCAACAATGTTGATGCAAATATGGAATCTCTCCTAAGGTGGAAGTAATTCCTGATCATCGAAGGTCAAGGAGTATCCCCTTTGCACCGTGATTTTTCCATATCCTACTCCTGCAACATCATACAAGAAATGAGAGAAAATCTTCTCTTGCTCTCCCAAGAATAACCCCAGCAACAAATGCTTTTGTTGCTTCCTCATGCTCTCATCATACAAGATATGTGATGAAGACATAGTGTATGACATGAATGTTGCATCATCACTATGCACCCATACTCATTGCTGCTCCATGATGCCAACATCCTACCACATCTTCTCCATCCTCATACCCTTGGAAAGAGTGTATTACAAGTGATGGCCAAACTCCTTCAAGAGTAACCAGTGCAACCAAGCCTCCTGTTGCCCAGTATCATAAATATGCAAGTATCTTACCAGCTCCTTGCTCATCATCCACTCAACCAATTGTGGATGTCTCCTTCCCTCATCCATATTGGTACTCCTCCCATGAGGGCTACCATCATCCCAAATTAGATTCCTGCATTTCATGGGACCTTGAAATGCAATCTTCCCGAGGATAAATTTTACCTTATAAGGACTCAAATAGGTGGTAGGAAAAATCCTCCCATCATGATGTGCATGGCTCAAGGAATGTCCAACATAGTCATGAGAGATGTTATCCATCCGAAGCTGTCCTCCATCTTCTATCTGCTCCTATGAGAAGGGATGATCCTCCTCAAACTATTGAAGAATATTGCACTCCATGATGTGTTGGAGTGCACCTCCATTGAAATCTCTCTGTGAGATCTCCTCCTCATGCATGGCCTTCCAAAACCAAAGAGGCCTTGGATATGCTTCCAGTAGAAGTCTCTCTTTGAGCTGTGGCATGCTCATTGAGAGAGTGTCATCTATATAGGAGAAAGAGTTTCTTATCTCTAGATGTCTACTCCTTCTTTCTGCTCCTCTCATGGCTTCCTAAAGGAAGCTTTCCTTTGAGTGCTCACATGAGGACTGGATCCTCTTTTCTCCATCAATGCCCTTGTACAACGTAGTGCTATTCTACTGCTCTAGGTAAACTGCATGCAATGATATAGACCCATCCAAAGTGTTTGCTGAAATGACAAGAGATGGATTTTTAATCATAGCTTAGTGAAATGTGGAAGCTCCTTGCAGGGCTGCAAGAGTTTCCTCCTCATAAGTGTTGGCCCTCCAAACTGTTGAAGATGAAGGCTGCTCCTCCATGGTCTCAACAATTTTGGTACATGCCTCATTAGCTGGTGGTGAGGGCTCCTCCCTCCTTTTTCCAAACCTCCTGATCATTCTTTGAGAAAATTCAGCAAGAGTTGAAACCCTTGTATGGCTTAGATGACTGATCCACCAATTCTTTGCTTCACCTTGTTGCACTGAAAATTGTCACTTTGACATTCTTCTATCTCTATGAGCTCATTATCACTCATACTTTCCTCCTTTTCAAATTCTAAAACATCGGTTCCTCATGTCAAGCCTTAAAAAATAAGAGAAAGCTCTCAAAAGTCTCTAAAACTCTGGTATCGCACTTTCTCTTTGTCTTACCTGCAGTCCCACACGTAAGGGTCATGTCTCCTGCGAATCTCACCGCACCTTCTCTGTGTTAAGGGTGCCGACCCCTGTAAAAGATTAAAAAGGCACAAGTAAACTCAAAAAGCTCACTTTCAGTAATTTCTAGAAGTCTCTGGAAGGAATCTTGCAGTGGCAGAACCGCTCTTGTCAAGTTCATGTATCCCTTGCCTTAAGGAGCTAACCCTTTGATGTGAGGAGCTTATCCATTTGAAGGAGGAATTTATCCCTTCATAATTGGAACTGTAACCTCCTCTTTTGCACTATAAAAAGAGGCCTTGGGTAGGCTCAAAGGGAGTTCAAGATTTAGTGTTATTTGAGGTAAAGTGCTGTTGGAACTTAGACTCCTTTAGCTGAGATTTTATGAGGAAATATTACATACCTATATGTATCTTGGTTGGAAGAGTGCAAGACTTGTTAGAGTAGAGAAAATTACTGCTTCAGACCCCGGGAGGACCTGTTCAACATCAAGGCTGAAAATGTTGTAAGGTTATTCTACTATTTCAAAGTTAATACAAATTAGTTTGTTTTTCTCAATAAGCTATCATTTGATTGTTTATTTTATGGATTCCTTGATCACCATAATGGATATGATTTGTGAATATATGCTATGTAGGTGCTATTTGATGTTTGCTTGTTTGTGAATGCAGGACTTCGAACATAACTCTTTCGGACGACTGGAAGAAGACAACTACAAACAAGCGTTGGATCGAGGTAGGATCTTAACACCTTTGTAGAATTTACTTCTAAATCGTTATATATCTAGAGAAAGATAGATTTAATTTTCTATTTGTTGCTAGACTATCTTCTGATACTATGGAGATCGATCTTGTCCACAAGATCGATTTATCTGGACAACAAATTGGCGACTCCACTGGGTAAAAACATTCGATGAAATATATATATATATATATCATCGTTGAGGTGTCCACGGGATGAACTTTGAAATGAAAAAGTACTTCACTCTTCATACATGACAGACTCTATCTTCATCTATTATAGACTTCACACTTTAGGGAGAAATCTGTTGCACTGAAAATTGTCACTTTGACATTCTTCTATCTGCATGAGCTCATTATCACTCATACTTTCCTCCTTTGCAAAGTATAAAACTTTAGTTCCTCATTTCAAGCCTTGAAAAATAAGAGAAAGCTCTCAAAATTCTCGAAAACTCTGGTATCACACTTTCTCTTTGTCTTACCTATGGTCCCGCACCTAATGGTCATGTCTCCTGCGAACTTGACTGCACCTTCTCTGTGTTAAGGGTGTGTACCCATGTAAAATATTAAAAAGGCACAAGTAAACTCAAAAAGCTCACTTTTAGTAATTTCTAGAAGCCTCTGGAAGGAATCTTTTGGTGGCAGAACCGCTCTTGTCAAGTTCATGTATCCCTTGCCTTAAGGAGCTAACCCCTTGATGAGAGGATCTTATCCCTTTGAAGGAGGACTTTATCCCTTCATAATTGGAACTATAACCTCCTCTTTTTCACTATAAAAAGAGGCCTTGGGTAGCCTCAAAGGGAGTTCAAGATTTAGTGTTATTTGAGGTAAAGTGTTGTTGGAACTTATACTCCTTTAGCTGAGATTTTATGAGGAAAGATTACATACCTATATGTATCTCGGTTGGAAGAGTGCAAGAACTGTCACAGTAGAGGAAATTCCTGCTTCGGACCCTGGGAGGACCCGTTCAACATCAAGGCTTAAAAGGTTGTAAGGTTCTTCTACTATTTCAAAGTTAATACAAATAAGTTTGTTTTTCTCAATAAGCTGTCATTTGATTGTTTATTTTATGGATTCCTTGATCACCATAATGGATATGATTTGTGAATATATGCTATGCAGGTGCTATTTGATGTTTTCTTATTTGTGAATGCAGGACTTCGAACGTAACTCTTTTGGACGACTGGAAGAAGACAACTACAGACAAGCGTTGGATTGAGGTAGGATATTAACACCTTTGTAGCATTTACTTCTAAATCATTATATATCTAGAGAAATATAGATTTAAATGTCTGTTTGTTGCTAGACTATCTTCTGATACTAGGGAGATCGATCTTGTCCACAAGATCGATTTATCCGGCCAACACACCTTCAAGGTGCAGCGTTGCAAATTATACAGCCTCTCTATCTACTACAGGATGTAGTAGGAAGAAAGCCTCTAGCTTCTTCATCCAAACCTCTGCTGCACATGTGAGTGATCCATCAAATGTGGACAATAGGAATCTATTTCCTCTCATCATCCCATAGCTGTGGGGTCTTCTTTATTCTTTTTGTTGAATAAAGTGTGGAAAAGCTAGAGTATCTTGGAAGGCTCTAGGTTTAGCTCAGTATTCAGCCAATTACTCACTTAGAATTTCAAATTCCAAGTGTTCTTCATGCTTCTGGTCTTCTTGTTTGTGAGAGTAGGAAGTGCATGGTCGTTCCTCTTCCCTTTCTTCAATTTTCTTGACCTCCTTGGAGAGGTCTCCTCTGGATCTGAAAATAGATGAGAGTAAACTCGTATTATTCATTATCTTGATATTCTTTGGCTGAGACTCACAGGCTGAGCCAAATATGATGCTTTGATACCACTCTAATATTCCAAATTTGGAATAGCTACACTATTGGGAATATCTGAGGATATTACCAATGTGGAGATCAGCAATACATAAAAATGAGATGGAAAATAGTAGTGAATGAATTAATACAAGAATGCCGAAAGATCCACATAAACATTACATTAGATTATAGCAGAAAAAATTTGTACATGATCTTGAGGAAATGACCTCTCAAGATGGGCAATACAGCCTCAATGAAACATATACATGATAAATGGAGAAATACTGCTACATGCAAGAAGCCTTGGCTATGATAGTGTAGTCTATAAAAAAGAACTATTGTAAAATAGTGTCAATACAAAAATATGACAATATAAAGCTCAAACAAAAAAGGGGGAGCAAGATCTCAACCCCTGGAAAGTACAATACACAATCCTTAAAAGGATTGGATGAAATATACACAAAATGGAAATTCTGCAGAAATGTCGAATTTGCTGGTAGAAACTACAACTTAGAAACTGGAAATGGATGTAGATAGCTGATGATTCTACAAATTATGGTTGAATCTCATCCAAAGGATCTCTCAGGTGAAAGGCTGATCCAATCCCTAAAGATCTCACCCTCCAAAATAGTGGAGCAAGTCCCCACTGCAATTGCACTCAGAAATAACGCAGTCTAGAGAAGGGACTACGCTATTGGTGAAGGGAAGTACTTGGCCTGATGCCAATGATTTTCGTGCTCAGGAATCTCCCTCACTAACCTCCCAGAGGAATAGAAGCTCCCTCCTCTGAAAGATGAGCCAAGGAAATGGTGTTTTGGAGTCCCCCACTGCAACACCTTGCAACACAACCCAGATCTCAACAGAAACTGCGTTGTAGCTGAAGGAAGATTATTTGGCCTTGAGCCAAGATATGTGGAGAATGAAGAACAATCCCTCAAGAGGCCGCTCAAGAAGGAGAAGAAATCCTAAAAAGGAATTTCCCCAGCAACTTTGCTAAACAGTAAAAGAATGCACAAAGTCTGCATAGACAATGATATCAATAATCCAATTCATGAGTAACAATGGCTACCTTGCCCTCCTTTTAAAAAATTTAAAGCTCTTTCTCCATGGGTCCCATTAATTATGGTTTCCTCCACCAAATATCCTCTTCCTCATTCACACTACGTTGTCTTCTAAAGTGATTGACTCCTCCTATGGCAACACTGTTGACTTGGTCAAACCTGACCTTATCTTCATGCATTTTCCCCTTTTCACACTTGAGGGTGAAAAATAAGGCTACTTTGATGATCCATTTCACATTATGAGGGATTTTGTTCATGTCTTCAATAAGAATGGGTTCCCTTACCCATTTATTAAGCTGCTAGGTGATAAAAACAAAATTTTAATATTCCATTTAGTTGTCTACTAAAATGGGAATATTACAACTATGCTTTTCCTACAGGCATCCAATGGAGGTAAAGTTTACATTTTTGGATTCATCACCCAAGGACATCATGCACACCAAATTTCAGAGTATTTGGATCATTTTTGGTCCATCAAAAGGCCCAAAAACATGCCAATTTTCACCTTTCTACCATGTTTTCAGGGCTGGCGTTGTGCCTTTAGCAGCCTTGGGCGATTTACTTTTTGAACTTGTTATTAGCACCCAATCATAAAACAAATGGAATTTCTAGAAATTAGACTCAATAGGCTTTCCATCGAGCCATCACAAAGCCAATTCCGACATCGAGAAGGCCTTTAGAACTTGGCTGCAAGAGGACCCAGTTTTCTTGTGCAGGAGCTATGCCTTCATACCTCTGAAGCTCCCCCCTTGAAAAAAGGTCGACAAAACAAAGTGAGCGATATTTTTGATATTTTTTGGGAAAATCACTCCAGATTTGATGAAGGAGTTAAATTTAAGTTATCTTTCATTTATTTCAATAATTATTATGTGCCTTGGGCCTTGCATGGCCTATTTGGACATAAATGACATTTATGGTGTATTTATATTTTCTAGAAGCCTCTTAGGGCTTTTACCTCCTCATTTTCTGGTTAAATAGAGCCTTGAGGCCTAATTTTAATTATTGGTTTGTTGCTGAGCATAATATGATATAGACTCTGAGTTTATTTGTGAAATTGACTTTGGTGTCTTGTGATGGCTTTGGACTGAGAAACTGTGGATTGAGCTCATTCTTAGGATTAATAAAGCTTTGTTGAATGGTGATTTATTCCACCTTTGTACATGTTTTATTCAGTTCTCATTATGTTTCTTTGATCACGGGATAGAAATCTTAGAGTAGGATATGTCTTTTTGGCCCCCTGATTTGTCTGCATCCTTTGATCTTTGTGTTTTCTTCCTTAAAGTTTAACTAATGAATTATTCAATGCTCTTTAGCTTTACTGAGATGTTATGTTAAAAATATAATTGTTTGCAAGTACGTTTTAGAGAATACTTAACTACTCTCTAATTTTACTCATCTGTTTCTGTAAGGTTCGCTTAGTATTGTTTGATTGAAGAATCCTTCATTGCTCTTCAAGTTTTTACTATGCTAATCATGGTGAAATATTTTTGTTGTTATTATTTTGTTAAACGATCCTTGATTGCCCCTTAACTACTATATTCACTCCTCCATGTTCATTTCACTCACTCAAAACCTACTTAGATCGATTTGTCCCTGTTTACTTGCCCTATGAAGCACCCTTGAAATATTTTTGCACTCTTCAAAATATTTGCAGACTCCATAGCCCAATGGATTGATCCTATCTTACTCTACCTATTCTTCTTGACAACTTATCCAACCAAAAAAACAAAAAATCAAACCCTAATCCCTATATCTAGCTTAAAATCAAACTCTAAAATCAAACAAGTTGAATCATTTACATAAGCATAGAGAGAGCCCTCTCTAAGTCCAGGAAGGCTAGGTCCTAGGACTCCAAAGATTGGTTTGATGTTACCCCTATTCATTTGTTCTCACCAATCTAACAAATTATGGGGACCTAACAATATCAACTCAAAATTTTTAGCAGTTTAAGTTTCCTTCCCGATTGGTCACCCACTTGCCTTCATTGCCTTCCATCATGAGAAACACATGTTGGTTGTATAGTTGGAGCATTAATACTCAAGTTATCGTAATGTGTCAAGGTGCATCAATGGATATTATGGAAATAAAATTTACAGTAAAGGAAATTCAAGGAACTCATGAGTTGTAGCAACTTCATTGTTCTTGGGTGAGTTCAAATTTCACCTTTAGTGAGTGTGCCAATGTCGAAACATTTTAGAGAAGTGAAATTGGTGGGATGGAAGAGTGTCACAAAACTCTCCTTAATTTATCTCATGGAGTTGTAGTGCCTATTATGGCTTTAACATTGGAGTTGTAGAAACATGGATGTTATAACATCATTTCGACCATTGAATATTTGATTCTCTGAGTTATGGAATTGGGCATCCATTTCCCTTAACATTTGGTCCTTTATCTAAAAATGATTATTTTAAATTCCATACGTGACTCTGTCCTCTCAAAAGTGTGTACACACGGGGCCTTGTTAGAGTGAATAGATAAGGAGAAACCTTGTTGTAATAGGGTTGCATAATTAAATGTCAGAAGTTTATGATATGAATCATGTTTTCTATTTATACACAACAAGTCTTTGAAGGGATGGTGAGCCTCTTTATATGTTGAATGTACTCAACGCATAACGCCTATTCCTTTGATGCTGATATAAACCAATGGATGGATGTGTTTACCTTATGTGTTGTATTGATCTCTGAATGTGCTATTTATGCATATTGGTTTTTTGCATGGAAAATAGGGTTTATATTAGTCCTAAGCACTCATAAAAGTGTTTGATAGCCTAGATATTTCCATCAGTTATGTTGTGGGACTTATCTATGTCAACTATTTTATGGTTGTTTCAAAAACTCATTAGTGTGCTTAATGTTGGAGGTGTGTTATGTTCTTTCCATGACTAGCTTGATGTGTTTCACGTTGCATCAGGTGAAATGGGGGGGTCACATTGGGGGCATAAAGCTGCCTCATCGAGGGGTTTGCAGGGGGAGATATCCCCCTTGCATGGGGTCTGGGGAAATGCCCCGCATATTTTTTTATTTTTTATGGGGACCCAAGGTTGGGGGCCAAAAAAAATATGGTGGGGCGACCTATCCATGGTTTTGTGCATGGGTTTTTCACACGATTTTCGGCATGATGGTTTTATTCCCATGGCATTTTCTAGATCCGTCCAAGGAAACTATCGTTATGTTCTAATCCTGGGTTATGCATTGGGGTTTATGAATGATTCATCATGTATATATATGTATTGTAACATTGAAAGGAATTTAATGAAAAATCAATATGCTAGTTGTGGTTTTCAGATCCAGTGAAAAATATATATGTATATTGGTTTTCTATTCTCACCATTATTTGTTTTAATGTTGGAAGAATTTTTTTGTAGGTAATTTTTTTAAAGGGTTAAAACCTACATTTGGTAAGAGAGCTATTTCCGCTTCTAGGGTACACCTTTTCTATTCAGAGGTTTTTCTCGGGCCTGTGGTAGGCCCTGTTCTGTGGGAGATCTAAGGGATCGATTCTTGGGGAATAGTGGAAATATAGGGACTGAGAAATTTCTTGGTCATAGTTTTGAGTTTTGGAAGCTCAATATGGAGGATGTGTTGGTGGATCAAGATTAGTGGATTGTTGTACATATAGGCATGGAACTGATAGGAATGTGAGCAGAAGACTGGGAAAAGTTAGATCGAAAGGAAAAAAACACAAAATTATTGTGTCTCTCAGATTCATTATTGTTGAATGTATCAGAGTAAGCTACGACGAAGTATTTGTGGGTCATGTTAGGGATTTTTACCAATCTAAGCCTCTAGTATACAAACTATTCCTACGGAAAAATATGTATATCTTGAGGATGAAGCATGGAGACTCAGTGACAAAGAATATGAATGCCTTTATTACTGTGGTAAGCCAGTTGTTTTCTATTGATATAAGATTTCAGACAAATATAGGTGCATCGGTGTTCTATGTTCTCTACCATATTTGTGGGATAATCTGGTTGTTGCAATAGGTAGCAATACAACTACCTTGAAATTTGATGAAATAGTCTCATCCTTGTTGTCGGAGGATATGAAGCATAAATATATGGAGAGCTAGAATGGAGATTCCTTATCTATATAGGGGTGGTCCTAGAACATAAACAAAAATAATTCCTTGAGTGAGAGATCTAAATATCCAGGGAAAATTGTAAAGGTGTGCTGGAAATGCGGAAAGGAAGGGAACTAAAAAAATGATTGTATGTGTAAAGCTTCTAAGAAAGGAAAAGGCTTTGATGATTCTCCTTTTACAGAGGCAAAAAATTCCTTAGATGAAGGTGAGGATGTGTACTTGGCTTCTTCTTCAATTACAAGTGTAGATCATGAGGCATGGTTGATAGACTCAGGTGCATCCTTTAACTTCACTTCCCATAGGGAGTGGTTCTACGAGTACGAGAAATATGATGGTGGTGATGTCTTACTAGTGGATGATTGGAAATCTAGAATCATCACCCTTGGAAAATTAAAGTTGAAGCTGCATGGTGGAAGGATTATAACACTTCTTAGTGTTCTTCATATTCCTTCATTGGCCAAAAAGCTAATTTTTGTAAGAAATATGGATGATCTAGGTGTAAAAAAAATGTTCGATAAATATACATGTAAGATGGTCTAGGGAACACTGGTATTGATGCAGGGAGTTCATATTGGAAGTTTTTACAAGCTTCTCAGTAGCGTTATTATTGATGGGTGCAATAATTTCGTGATTCCTGGAAGTGGAGCAGAAAAAGTAGTGGTCTCTAAAGAAAGGACCATGCACTGGCATTAAAGGCTTGGAACTATTGGAGAGAAGGGTCTTTGAATGCTACACGGTAATGGTATGGAAAATGTTATATCTAATTTTTCTCTATATTTATATTTTTGTAAACATTGTGTATATGGGAAGCATAATCGAGTGAGTTTCCCTTCTTGTGCTAAAAGGGAGAAAGGGATATTAGAGCTTGTTCACAGTGATGTGTTTGGACCTGTGTTGGTTCTATCATTAGGTAAGTCTACATACTATTTTGCATTTATACATTACTTCTCAAGGAATATATGGATATATTTCCTAAGGAAGAAATATGAATTCTTTGACAGGTTTAAACAATTTAAGGTTCTAGTGGAAAATCAAATAGAAAATAAGATCAAAGTGTTGGGGACAGATAATGGTGGACAGTTATGTAAGAAGGAGATTGAAAATTTTTGTAAGAAGTGTGGTATAGAACAATATAATAATACTCCATACACACCTCAGAAAAATGGAGTTCCAGAAAGAATGAAAAAGACATTGATGGAAAATGCAAGAATCATGCTCAGTGGTGTCAAGTTAGAACATAAATTTTGGGTAGAGGCTGTGGATACTACATGTTACTTTTTTAATATATCACCTTCATCAACGTTGGAGGATAAGAATCCACATGAGTTATGGACTGGTAAGAAACCCTTTATTTCACATCTGAGGGTATTTTTTTGTGATACATATATACATGTTTGAAACGAGGAAAGAACCAAGTTGGATAGTAAATTTGAAAGATGAATTTTTATTGGATATAAGGATGGTTTAAAAGGTTATAAGCTTTCTTACACAGAAAAAAGGAAGGTTGTGTATAGATGAGATGTGGTGTTTATAGAGGTGAAAGATGTTATTAAGCTTGAAGTCCTACCAAAGGAACAAGAGAATATAGGCTTTGAACTAAAGGAGGAAGAATCAGATTCTACAATAGAACAAGAATCATAAGAGGAAGAGCCACAAAATCCAATTTTGAGAAGATGAGTTCAAGAGAGAAGACAACGAGAGAGGTATATTCCATTTCCTTTCTGTACAAATTTTTATTATATACTACTGATGATTATCCCATAAATTTCAGGGAGACAGTGGATTTAGAGGATAAAAAACTTTGGAAAGAGGTCATGGTTGATGAAATGGCATATTTGGGAAAAAATGAGGCTTGTGATTTGGTGGTGTTGTTGGCTGGAAGGAAACCCATTAGAAAAAAATGGGTGTTTACAAAGAAGATGGATGCAGAAGGAAAGGTGGAGAAATACAAAGCTCGGTTCATAGAAAAAGCTTATTCCCATGTGTTGGGAATTCATTTTGGTGATATTTTTTTTCCTATTGCCAAGTTAGCTTCAATTGTATTACTTTTATATGTTGTTGTTTCTTTTGATTTTGACGTAAAACAGATGGATGTGAAGACACCATTTCTTCCTGGGGATATCATTAGAGGAAATTTTAGCATAAAAGTGTTGATGGAATTTTCACGTAATTTCCATGTCATAATTTGTAAACAATCAAAATACGTTAAATTTAAAAAGAGGCACATGTAAATATTTTGGAGGGAAAAAAGGAAAAACTATTTTTTTAATTGTATTTTTGGGTTATCGCCTTATAGATTTACTCAAATTTCAAGTGTAGACTCTCGTTGTATACAAAATTAAATTTCAAATCCAACAAGTACCCATTATGCATACTTTTGAGAAGACCCACATTGATAAAAAATGAAGATACATTAAAAAAATTGTGTTCGTACATTAGAAAAATGCGTTGAACACATTTTTTTAAAATGTATCTTCAAGTTTTATCAATGTGGGTCTTATCAAAAGTATGCATAATGCATACTCGTTAGATGTGGAATATAATTCTGCATCTAATGAGTGTCTACACTTGAAACTTAAGTAAATATATAAGGAGATAATCGAAAAATACAATTAATTTTTTTTTTTTTTTTTTTTTCCCTCCAAAATTCATAACTATTTTTTTATTACTTTAGCTATTATTTTATTATTTTTCCTTAGGAGGAAAATTTTAGGCTGAAATTTCCTCTAATGGGAAGAAGAGATCTATATGAATCAACCAGAAGGCTTTGCGGCTAAGGGTAAGAAATAATTGGTATGTAGATTAAAAAGTCTCAGTATGGGTTAAAACAGTCACCAAGGATGTGGTATCAAAAGTTTGATACATATATATAGGGACTTGGCTTCACAAGAAGTAAAGTAGATCACTGTGTGTATTTTAAATTAATTGGTTACCATGTTATTTATTTGGTCTTGTATGTGGATGATATGTTGATGATTTGAAATGACAAAGAAAATATCTAGGATTTGAAGATCAATTTGTCCTTCAAATTTGACATGAAGGATATTGGTGCTCTAAACTATATTCTGGGCATGGAAATCAAATGTGATAGGGAAAAGAGGAAGCTTTGGTTAAACTAGAGGAAGTATGTCATGAAAATTTTGCATAGGTTTAATATGCATGATAGTAAACCGGTGAAGGCTACTTTTCCTATAGGTGTAAAGTTATTTGTTGAGAAGTGTCGCAAGACACAAGAAGAGGAAGATGACATGTGCCATGTTTGATATGCAAGTGAAATTGATAGGCTAATGTCTGCAATGGTCAATACTAGACTAGACATTGCACATGCAGTGAGAATATTGAGCAAGTTTATGTCAAAACTAGGGAAGGCACATTGGACAACAATGAAGGAGGTTTTTAAGTATTTCTATGGCACTAGTGATTATGGTATGTGCTACCAAGGAAGACAAGGATATGACAGACTTTTGGACATTCACAATATTTTTGTTGCAAATGAGGATGTTGATTTGGATCAAAGAATATCTATAAGTGGGTATGTGTTTAACCTATTTGGAGGAGAAGTCAGCTGGATGAGAAAAATATAGTGTGTAGTGTCTCTTTCAACTACATAGGTTAATTACATGGAAACCACTCATGGAAGCAAGGAAGAAATTTGGTTGCAAATATTGTGTTCAAGTATGTGGTTGGTACAACGAGCAATAAGGATAGACCGTGGGAACCAAAGTACAATTTTCTTGGAAAAAAACCCTTCTTATCATTCATAGATAAAGCACATTAATGTTCAATACCACTTTGTGAGTGATATGGTTGAGGACAAAAAGGTATTGCTGGTAAAGGTGGGAACTTTGAAGAATGTTGCAAATGCATTGAGGAAGTCTGTGAGGACTGAGAATTTTTCTTGGTGTACAGAAAAAATGGGAGTTGTAGGGGTGGACCAATGACTCAACTCCCTTGTGACCTCATGTACGGAAAGAAAACAACAAGTGGGACAATGTCGACTGTGTGTTATATTATTTCCACAAGTAGACTCATGCGTGGTATGTTGCGTTGGGCATAGCAGGGGGGTCACATGGGGGGTGACCCCCCCTCCCCCCTTGTTGGGGGGTTTACAGGGGGGCGACAATGCGTCGAGAATTTTTTTTTATGTGGACCCAATAATAGTTTGGCAGACCCAGGGATGGGGGGTTGACAAAAATATGGTGGGAGGACCTACCCATGGTTTTGAGCATGATGGTTTTCTGCCCATGGTATTTTGTATATCCAGCCAAGGGAACTACGATTATGTTCTAATCCAAGGTTATGGAATGAGTTTTATTAATTATTATACATGTGTATTTATGTGTGTGTGTGTGTGTGTGTGTGTGTGTGCTTGTAAGTATGTATTGTAACAGTGAGAGGAACATAATGAAAATTCAATCTGGTAGTCCAGGTTTTGAGATGTAGGGGAAAATATATGTGTATATTGTTTTTTTCTTCTCGACATTTTTATTTTTCTATTGGAAGATTTCATTTGCAAGTAATTTTGGCACAGGGTTAAAGCCTACACTTAATGGGATTAATGTTTGCAAGTCAGATGGGGTTAATAGATGATGTTATTGGTCTGCAAGAGGAAATAGTCTTTGGTAAATGTCAATCTAATATCTAATGATCGAAAGCGTAAACCACTTGGGTTGCCCACGCATTATGGGTCATGACTTGTGCATTTTTGGGTAAACCAAAAGGCTAAAAGCCTTGCGCAATACGAAGTACTAGGGTGATGGTAAATTGTGTGTCACTAGGAGTTTAATGTCATCGGTTATAGAGATTCCTGGGAGACTATGGAAACCTAGTTCCGACAATCACCTGTTAGCATGTCGGGTGAGACTTCACCCACTCTATGGGTGTTTCCCAAAGGGTCGATGCTAAGCAAGATTTTTTTGGCCATTGCATGTCAAGTCTTGGGCATATCAGAATATATGAATTCCAAAAATACCTCCTGGTTCTCTCCCACTTTTCCCTTGGTGCCCAAGTGCTTTAGCTACTCATACTATCTGATTTCAGGCTCCATGGTCATAAATTCATGATCATAAAGTATAATTTTAACGGATAATGGCAGCGACCATATGAATATTCCTTGCAGGCCCTCAAAAAATTTCATTTGCTCAAAATTATAGGTTTTTATCACTTCCACCACAAAATCAACAATATAACCTTCCAACACACTCTCAAACCATAAAATGACAGCACATGAGATCTTATTACTTACTGCTTGAAATTAACACACATCCGTAGGACTCCACTCTCTTGGTCCATCATGGATGTAAGTAAAATTATTATCCTTCAAAAATTGAACACATTCTGTTATAATATTAGATAACTCTCCAAAGAAATTTTTATGTAATTCAGTAAAAACATACTTCTACAACCATTTCTTGTTTCCTAGTCTCCAACTTGTTTTCTTGTAAATTCTTACTCCTTCCATTTAAGTCATCGAGGAATTTATTTATTACTAGGATTCCATGGCTTCCACATCTCTATCTCAAAATAATCCTATCATACAATGATCTCGGCCACAATAGCATAACCATTTGTTGTCGCATAGTATTCTGACATACCAGGGATTGTTTGTGCAGATCGACCAAAAAACCCACTCAACAAAACCCCTTTCGGCATCACCCACTAAGCGGATGAAGTCTCACATAAGGTTCTATAGTGGTCCACTAGAACCAGGTTTCTTCAATCAGATGATATTACTGTGACTTAATGACACCAAGACTTCGTCTTACCCCACGAGGTTCCAGAAAAATATATAACACACACGTAACAATCATTTTGAGACTATCTACCACATGGGAATTCACAAGTTTTTACACAAGATATTTAATGCATTATTCATTACCAACAACAAAATTACGACCGAAACATTTCATTTCCATGAAGAACCCTTCTACTAACATGAAAGAAACTCATAATTCGACACACATAAGACTAATGTGATAAATCTATAACGATGTTATTAACTCTCTTGCTCATAAAAGATATTAACAAATATAGGTTCCGCATTATATCATTAGACAACCAATAAAACAAATAGTAATAATTGGAACATATCACATCTATACACCAACTCACATGGGGCAATCGATGGTTCTTTCCATTACTTCAACATAAGAAAAGGTAAACAAGTGCAACACACTACAATCGAAATCATTAAAACCTTACTCACCAAACTTTCCATTTTTACTTGTAGCGTAATACAACAACTATTAAAATTCAAAACACCCTTAAATCTACTACACACTTCTTTCTCTACACCTAGGTTGAACGACAACTACAAACACGTACAAATCTAACATCTAGCATTCTGACTATTGTAACAAAAGGCACAATCACTACAAGGAAAAGACCCTCTAGCGGAGGTTATAAAGGAGGTTTTTAGTGTTATAAAATTGGCCAAAATTTTCAAAAAAATATTTGTTACAACATCCATTTATGGTTACGGAGGTTTTGGCGAAGCTTTTAACAGAAATTCAACACAACTAAAAAAACTGGGCGGCAGGAGGTTATTACGGATTTTTTTTTCATCGGTGTGCTACTAAGGTTTCAACACACCGGTGCGTGTCATATATATGGTGCCCCCGGGGTGGTCGAAGGTCCCTATACCAGGCCGTCAAGGTATAAAACCGCACCGGGTGCAGTGTTGGTGATACAACTCACAAAGATGTACTAATTAGTATTGGTATTTGTGCGGTGCCCATAGGTCGTCTCAACGCATCGATAAATAGACTTATAGAAATGCATCGGTGTGCTGTATCAGAAAAATGCACCAATATTTGTAATTGGTATTGGTATTTGTGTGGTGCCCATACGTCGTACAAATGCACTGGTGTGTAGTCTCACATAAAAGCACCGGTGCGTAGTATTGCACAAAAGCACCAAGATTTTTAATTGGTTTTGGTATTTTTGCGGTGCCCATAGGTCGTAGAAACACACTGGTGCGTTGTAGCATACAAACACACCGGTGTTCATTTTGTATTTTTTAGAAACATCGACCTATGATAATGAAATTATTGAGATTTTTCTAAATTCATTATTCATCAAATGTCGACACACCTTATAACAATATTTTCAGATTAATTAATTTTTTATTAATGCATTTGAATGTGATGTTTGGATTAATTTTTTATATCATATCATAATTATTGTGATTTTTGAAAATTCATTATTCATCAAAAGTTGACATATATATATCTTATAACAATATTCATATGAATTAAATTTTTATTAGTGCATTTGAGAACGAGAATGGAGAACGCAATACTGACAATGGAGAACGTAATAGAATAAATTAAAACACACACACACACACACACACACACAGATATATATATATATATATATATATATATATATATATATATATATATATATATAAGACAATCTTTGTCATACAAAATGGGATAGTCATTGGTATCCCTTTGTCTTTCAATTGGGACACTATGTCCATTACATTAAACAAAATTTCTGATTTCATGGAAAAATATTTCAAAAAATACAATGCCTTGCTTTGATATCCAAACATAGTGATTATCATTCTTTGCTTGAACTGCTGTCACTGCTAGAGCTACTTCCATGACGGGTTATTTTCAAGAATGTTTTGTTCACTGTGTTTATTGTTTTTCTTCTTCTTCACCTTCTATCTACAAACATAAAAATAAATTGAAATGATTTTATATACATTGGCGAGAATAATGAAAATTGCAATATTAAATAATACACATCAATATAAATCGAAAAGAAAAATGATGTACCATAGCAACAATTGACTCATAAACTATACACATTCTTTCAAAACCATGTACCATAACATCTTTCAAAATTTCATTTGTTGGTGCAGTTCCATACTTTGTTTCCTGCAAGTTTTATACTCCATAACAGATCATATATTGAATATAAAAGATTTTTTTGGTTTATTAATTATAGACGGAGCTATGTAAAACAAGATCGATAGATGCTTACAAATTCCACAATTAATTTATGATATGCCAACATATACTCACAACCCATATTTAACCAAATTTCAATCAATTCGTCTGATGGTTCTTCTTTGTATGTTAGCACCTGTTTGAAGACATTCAATGATGATTTTTGTAAAACAACTTAAAAAATATAAAAATTAAATCTAGTTAAATTGTTATAAGGAAGTAAAAGTTACTCACAAACTTAGATATCAACCCTTTTCTTCCTTGTCGTCATGTTTTGTGTGTTGAATGGGTTCCATTTTCTTTTCTTTTTTGCAAAAAAATTCTTGAAAATTAATATTTAATCCTAAATTTTTTATTTATTGTACCTAATGATAAAAAAAATCAATGATTACATATTACATTTGAAGCATGTTCTTGTTGAGATGGCTCCTCCTGCGATGCAATTTTGTCCATTTCTTTGACCATCTCCTTGTACACCTTTTTGGACATTCCTACTGACATATTTCTGATATCAGCTCGTTCATCTTTTGAGATTTCCATAATCTTACTGAAAATGTAACATGATAATAAAATATTTGATTTTTATATTGATATATTTAAAGTAAATATAACAAAAGTGATATTTATAAATAATTCTAGACAAACATTTAAAGGAATATTACTTTTTCATTCCTTATTTTTAGTTGTTTTACGTTTTTGCTATTAAAAGTATGACATGTCTCATTGACCAATTCTCTAGAAACTCTTCCTGTGGTTTAGATAAAATTTGGTTCTTGGAATCATTGGATTGGTTTTTGTATTGTAAGTGGAAAGAACGTCTATACATTCGTTCCGCTAGATCCCTCAAACTTTTGTAAAAATATTTCCCCTTCCGTTAACCTCCAACACCACTCTAGATGAGCTAAGGAGCAATTCATTTCATTTGCATGTTCTATTTTTTTTTCTTTTCTTAGAACAATATTCCTTTTCTGAGTTGTTGTTCCCTGTAGAACATTAAATAGATGTGAATTAATAGACTGCTTGACACATGTCATCTAATAATTTGAAGTATCTTATTAATGAAAATTAAAAAAATAAACTCATATTGGATCGATAGTATTTTTTCATTCACCTAATTCATCCTTTTGAAAATTTTCCATCAAGATTTTATGCTCTTCTAGTCCTAGATCAAAAATAATCTTATCGAGCTTCATCAGTTTGTGGCTCTATATGATACACAGTAAACAATACATATTAGTTAAACTTACACATAGTTCAAAAATAATATTTTTTGTAAAGAATTTACAAAGAACTTCTTTTTTTTTCTTGATGTGTTATCAGTATTTTTGTTACTTGATCTCTTGTCAGTAATTTCTTTATCAATATAAAACATGTACCATTTCATTCATTAATATATTTATAAATAAATTATCAACTTTTCAGGTAAAAAATAAATCTCAAGAAACTGGTGTGACTTTCATGATGTACATACCGACATCGGTGCGCGGGGGTATTATAAATGCACTGCAAAAACAATATAATAGGTCATACGGTGCGTGGGGGTATTATAAATGCACCGCAAAAATAGTGTAATAGACTGTATAGTGCTATCCTCGTAACATACAACGTCGGTGCCCTATTTTAGATATGACACACTGATTTAAAAAAAATTGTTTTTAAATTTTTTATTACATAGTAAAATTTCTAAATTTTTTTTATTACATAGTACTTGTGCAGTGCACTATACACTACAACCCACCAGTGCGCTCGGTTATGCAAGGTGCACTGATAAAAAAATTCGATTTTTTTCAAAAATTCACGCAAGGGCCGACATGGATTGGGATCCGACTATGCAAGTCATCCAGTGGATTGGATGCCAATCTAAAATGAAAATCCCTAATTATGAAATCAAAGAAACAGGCAGAAGAAAGGACAGAAACAAAAAAAATGAAGGGTTTAGGGTAAAAATGGATAAACTGTAGAAAAGGTAAAAAAAATAATCAAATTTAATCACGAGATCGTTTGAAATTCTATGCTACAGGGTTTGAATCACTAGAGGTTTGGATTTTGATTGTTTGAATACTTTTGTTCAAACGTATTTCACTGCTTCACAGTGATCGCGTGCTCTCTTGCTCTAGGTATGTCTCCTACAAATCTCTGGCTGAAAATTTTAGCAAAAATAGTGAAATAATGAAAAGTGTTTAGTATTTATAGAATTTTTTTATCAAATTATATTTTTGAAAATATTTTGCTGCCCAATTTTCAATTTGCCACTATTTTTCACTTAAAGAAAATAGAGTTACATTTTTTTTATTTGTGTTTATTCGTCACCGGTGCGTCCATTGGTAACACGGCACCGATGCGTAGTAACTAAAATGAACCGGTGTGTAGTAACTAGAACGCACCAGTGCAATTATCTGTACATTAGCACTGATTTGTGGTTGAGGCACCGAAATTACTTTTACGTCTGCACAAAAAAAATTGACATGCTGGAAATGTACATTTTTCTATGAAAATATTTGGGCCATTTCTTTTCAAAACTACACCTCTTCTTCTTTCAGAAAGAGAAACTTGAACCTTTCCATAACCTGCAACAAGAAAATGTGCCCCATGATCTGCTTGCTCATTTGTAAGTTCCTCCTCCATCTTGGCATCCAATTTCTTCTTTTCTCCTTTTTTTCTTTCTATCTTGATCTTAACAAAATTTATACAATCTCTGTTTTACGAGAAACTGACCTTGAATGTTCTGGGAGAAATGACACGAGTCCTTCATTCTGCATTTGTTAGCAGAAGAAGACCGATTTTTGACTAGACGATGCAGTTATTAGATGTGGAGGGAATGGTTTCCTGTAGAAAAAGAGTATAGGGTTGAGTAGAGGAAAGACATTGAAAAATGGGCTATTACATTAGCTTTTCCAATGGGAAACTGATTTGTAGGTGGAAATATGGTAGTTGCAGGTATCTATGTTTTTCTTCCCACAGAAATGGTCACTAGATTTCCGTTTATAATAGAAGCAGACTTTTTATTGGTTTCATCCAGAGAGAGCATCATTTTCAAAAACAAATGGAATTATGGAATCCTTAAGTGTATTCCGTTCGCATTTTGTTCGGCATTTCGTTCTTTGATAAGTGCTAATTCACCTATAATTTCAAAAATTTGGATTTTTGGGTATCTTCCATGTGATATTTCTTGTTATCCACAGGACCACAACTTAGACAAGTTAGAGATGCCATTTAGGTTCAATTGAAAGCCGAAGATGTTATTTTATGTGACGTCAGCCTTGCCGGTAAAAGTTTATGTAAGCCAACCGAAGCTCGAACAATACTCCCAGCTGCTTTTAAACGCATTATGGAGAATATTTCCCTTCATGGGACCTACCAGCCCGATAAACAATGCCAATTGATCTTTCTCTGTTGTCCTTAAGGGAATGAGAATCATTCTCTTCATGGTGCGTCTTGGATTTATCGACTACCTTGATTGATCTTTCTCTATTGTCCAATATTTCCCTGCCATACTTGTTAGAATGAGAATGTTACCTTCATGTGATCTCTTAGCCCATTCAAGAGACTCACTTGGTCTCTCTCATGTGCATCTCAGATTTTTCATAAACCTTTTCTCCTTTTGTACTCTGTTGAGCTCTTTAGCCATCTGCATCCCTGTAAGCATTTTTTTCCGTCTTTCTGTTTGAATCACTCATTTTCTTGGCTATAAATTTCTCAACCGAAATTCTAACTCTCGTCTTTTCAAGCTCATATCTCCTCAGAAAAATTCTTGCCCGCGATTCGAACCCTCTGCTGCTCCGGTGCACTCGGTTTTATAGGCGCACCATTGCGGTTCTAAAAGATCACAGTTTATGCTTTGGCGCATTGTTTTATGATGCACCAGTGCGGAATAGTTGTGAAGCACTGGTGCGTCTTAGTACTAAGACGCACTGGTGCGTATTATTATTATAAGCGCACCAGAAGAAAAACCAGGAGTATAAAGTTCTTTTTTTTGGTATGTAAAATCATAGTAAAATAATGATAATTCTAAAGTACATGAATTTATTTGCATTATTTTTGAAACTTTATTATGTTACAAAAATTCATATTATTCAAGATTTATTATTTTACAATTATTTACAAGTTTAGAAATTTACAAATTTAAAATTTTTAATAAAATCATTTCAGATTAATAAAATTAAAACTTTACAAATATTTTACATACAATTACAATTAAAATTACAATTACAATTATAATTACAATTACAACTATAATTACAATTTTACAATTTCACATACAATTACAATTAGAATTAGAATTACAATTTTAGAGTTTTGCATACAATTACAATTACAATTAAAATTTTACAATTACAATCATTTCATAGTAATACGATTAAAATTTTACAAATATTTTACATATAAATAGAATTAGATTTAGAATTACATTCACAATTACAATTAAAATTTTACAAAAATTTTACATACAATTACAATTACAAATACAATTACAATTTTAGAATTTTACATACAATTAGAATTACAATTACAGTTTTACAATTTTTCACATATGCAATTACAATTAAAATTACAATTACAATATTTTCACAATAAATTAAATATTACAATTACAATTCAAATTTTACATTAAATATTTTACATACAATTACAGTTAAAATTACAATTACAAATACAAATACAATTTTACAATTTTACATACAATTAAAATTTAAATTTGAATTACAATCACAACATAATATTTAATAAATATCATGGTCATTTAATATTAAATTAATTAATAAACATCACGATCATGATAACCATTGTAAAAACATCATATTCGACTAAAAAACACATTCAAATTCGCTAACATCATCGTGATCATGATCATCTAACAAAACACAATTAGCATTGTATAACATCATCACAACACAAACATCAAAATATACATCTCATGTCAAATAACTCATGCTATCACATACATATCTATCTATTTATATATAACTGAATAATGTTAAAAATATACAACTTTAATATAAATGTCTTGGACAGCTGGTGGTACAACGTCAATAGCAGTACTAGTCGGGACATGCTCAGTCAATGGTGCAGCCTCGATGGTTAGTGGTCCAACCTACTCATGAGGATGAGTACTGCTGGACGCTGCAGGCTGCTGACTAGATGTGGCCGATGGTCCAGCCTCATCTCCATGATGACTGCTGCTAGATGCTAGTGGAGGCTTCTCATCTGGCGTGGCACGAGGTGAACAATCATGAGATGATGAGTCGTTTCTCGTTGACTGTCGATCACGTGCTGCATCTCGATGATGCCTATAACGTGCAACGGTCCTCCTCAGCTATGTAACTAAGGTCATCGCTCCTACGACATACCGCATTAGCCTGTACATGTCACTTTTCATGCCTCTCCACATCTGTAACAGCCTGCCATTAGCCTGTACATCTCTCATATGAGCAGGCCTGATGCCTGCCTCAACAATCAATGCAGTGATTTGGTCACCCAACTCCATCCTGTATCTAGTATCAAGTCAACCATGCCTAGCAAAAGATGGTACCAGTGCACCAGCAGGAGCAGGTCTCTCTGCATTGGCCTCCTGATGATCCTCGGCATTTGGCATGGCCTGATCATCATCAGCATGCACATCTAGATCATGTGGTGGTGTTGGCATGTCCTCGCCATCAAAAGACCCA
Organism: Pinus albicaulis; assembly: GCA_034641835.2. Taxonomy (NCBI): domain Eukaryota; kingdom Viridiplantae; phylum Streptophyta; class Pinopsida; order Pinales; family Pinaceae; genus Pinus; species Pinus albicaulis. Next base: position 220,308,477 of record CM076575.1, on the reverse strand, counting down.
ATGTATGCAAAATATATACAAGTACACAAAAATAATTAGATAATTTAATTACACAATTTAATAAAAACAAGTTAAAGAACATGTTAGAATAAATTTAAATAAAACAGTAATATTACCTCTATTATTCGGCGGCTCATAAGTTGTGAAGAGGATGTTGGGAAACCCTCGCCAATCCAATCCAGCATAATCACAGGGAACCATAATGAAGGGATGCAACTCGTCGACATTGGCTAGCAACTCCTGTGCATCATGCAATATCCTCGTTGGAAGCACTATCTCGCCCCTCTTGGGCATCATCTGTCCTGACATGTGCATCCGTGCCTCAAACATTGGCCTACAAGGCTGCCGAACAAAAGTAGGCCTCATCTGTGGAAACCTCTCAAAAAATAAACAAAAAATATCTAAAGCAAAAGGGAAGTTGACCCTCCCTTGTGCATGAGCACGACATCTATCGAAGGCTCTATAGAACTGCCGCAAAAAAATGGTAGACCACCTGACAAGTCATGGTTCTTGTACTAAAGAATCAACATAATATAAAATCGAGCAACTAATTCATTGTCTGTCACTAGTGTCATGTGAAATGGTCAAAAGGAGAAGTGAGAGGCACTGCACCTCCTCACTATCAAATGCACCAATACGTAACTGACCTCCAGTGACCCGAAAATATGAAGGAGACAATACATATGCTCCAGTGTATCTATGGGATTACACTAACTGACTCCCTGCTACACAGCCATCTGGAGCCTCTGCGAACGAGGGAAAATCCACCCCTCTCCTCGATAGCCTTGTAAAGAAATATATATCCTCCTTAGTGGGCATGTACCACTAGTTAGGACCAACCTAGAAACCCTGTTGGTGGGCATTCCACCTGCGGATAAGATGTCTAAAAAACACACCATATCCCTTTAGGGAAGTAGCCTCCTCATAGAACTTGAGAATGCCTACCTACCTTAGGAGCCCTTGGGTAGCTGATGTAATAGGGTGAGGGTACGCATCTTTCTCCCTCCCTTGTGCCTCCCACAGGCGAACGATGTCATACTGCTCCACCTGTTGTTGTTTTTGTTCACCCTGTTCCCTCTGAATGATTAACATATTAATTTTTTTTTTTTATTAAATGAGACATATATTTAGGAATATACATATATAATTTAAAAAAAAAAGTCAGTGCGCTACAAAAAAAAGTCATGCACTGGTTCTGGTGCGTCCTTTTTTTGTCATGCACCATGGGCGGTGCATGACAATCAACGCACCGTAGGCAATTCACCTAAACATTTTCAGAGCATTGTTGACTATGTACGATGCCAGGAGTGCAATGCGCTGAATAAACTCTATGCCTCGAGATGTATAGTTGTGTCAGTGCACTGACCTCCTAATTATTTACATAGCCAACAGTGCAGTCTTTAACTAGGCCACACCATGGACCCTGTCAAAATGCCGAATGCAGTGTGCTGACAAATATCGGGGTGGATATTTTTGTCAATGCACCACATTTTTTCTATTCCACATGGTCAACGGTGCTATCAGCTAAATGACCGCACCGTTTTTTTTTTTAATTTTAAAACAAGGCAGTGCACCTTTCGGTACCACCGCAAAAATAGTGTGGATACCATTAGCACTGGTTGCGGTGTGGCCTGTAAATTTTACAGGTAGCACCACTTACGGTGAGAGTCAAATGGCTCAAGCGCACAGCACCACAATATTTTTTTTTTCCTTTTAAATGGTTAATTTTAAGTTTATTTGAAATTCTAATCCACTAAAAAGCTTAATTATGGAAAAATAAGAAAAATACCTGTACATTTGGTCGTCGAGGAGGCATATTGGCTGTATAATTTTCAAAAGAAAATTTGACCACAGTTTTGGAAAATGCAAGTTGGAGATTGGTAGGCAATGCACAACAGTAGTGCATGCAATGGGTGTAATGGGAACACCAATGTCAGGGTAGCTTAGACAAGGATAAATTGCGCCGGTGTTTGAGAGCTCTGGAGCATTGAGAAAAGTGGAAAATGTGGGTTTTTGGCCATATTTTTTTTATATTTAACCTTGTTCCAGTGCGCTGGGTTTATAGGTACATCGATGTGGTTTTTTAAGACCGCACCGGGCGGTTTCAGCTCTGGCGCAATGTTTTATGATGCACCAGTGCCGAAGAGTTATAATGCACCGGTGCTCTATAGTAATAAAATGCAACGGGAGGGTGTGTACGGAGCGCATGGTGTCTGGGGTACCAATGTTTTGTGCGCATTGGTGCTTTCTCTTGTTGAGCACACCGGTGTGGTTTAGGATGATAAGCGCACCGAGTGGAAAACATTCGTAAAACACTCTGCTCGCCAACATCCCCTAGTAACCTCCGCTAGAAACGGATGTCTGGGGTATTTTTATAAGGGCTTCCTCAAAAACATCCGCTAGAGGGTGTTTTCCTTCTAGTGAGTCTCAACAGCTCTTCATTATATTTTGTCCAACTTTCAAATTATCTCAGATGATTCTTCCTATTGGAATCCTCCTGGTTCTCTATCTTTCTCGGCCTATTTATTCTCCACTTCGACAATTTTTCCATATTTTCTAAATGTTGTGATATTTTCTAACATCCTTTCTCCAGTTGTTCCATGCCTTTTAATTTCCTAGTAAAGTCTAGTGAAAATATCTACTACCATATTGTCACTACTCCGTTGAATTCCTTCCCTCTCCAAATATCTCTATATTATTATTCCATGATGACCTTCCTCTCCTTCACCCATCATTCGTAAAATCCTAACTACCATATTTATTTGCATGCATCCACACCTATTGGATTTTGTTTTCCTCTTCGATGTGGTGCCCCATATGTCGCGTCTCTCTCTATTGTGCTAGTCCTACTACTGCATTCTAGATACTTCTCTCTTATGCTACTCTCTTCTACACAATACACCACACAAATACTATCAAAAAATTTAAAAACATTTCCTTAAAATTTGTCACACTATGAACCTTCTTGACTTGTTAAGTCAACAAAACTATACGGATCTGGGATTTTTTTTTTTTTTTTATCATAGAAATAAAATATTAAAAGTCACAATCAATCTCTTAATTTCTCGAGGTCTGATAGATCATATTGGTATTAGTGGACATTAGTCATGAATATCATCAGCAATAAATTAAAAGAAAAATAAAAGAAAAGAAAGAAAGAAAGAAAAACGAAAAACTTAATTAATAGATCTTCACCATTTTTATAACCATTTTAAAATAAAATAAAATGAGTAGATTTCGATGAAGAAAAAAATGTAAGTCTTTACCTTTTTATAATAAATTTATATAAAACATGGCATCTATTTATTATTAGAATAATATTTAGGATTAAACGTGTATAAATTCTATGTACGATGATAATGTAGAGAAGATAAAATAATGTATGAAAGCATTTTATTCGTAAGTTTATTATGTAGATAGGTGTGCTTAATTTGGAATAGGTTTATTAGAATTATACTTTAATTATTAATAATTATTAGGTCAATGGTAGAGATTTAATTTTTATGGAATATTTAAAGGCAATTTTAGCAGTAGTTAGAAATCAATGATTGAGATTTATCTCAAAAATACTTATGCACTTTTTTTGTTGTTTTAGTGAAAATAAATAATAAAAAATTGTTGTTTAAATTAAAATGAATAATAAAAAAATTTCATATGAACATGAGTTATATTTTTTTGGCCACATGGCATTAGCAAACCACGACACTAGCCAATGTTATTGTAAAAACTACTATTTACATGTTAAGAATCCCCATGAAAAAGTGAGATTGAATCTCCAGGGTTACTTATGTATATGTTTAATTTATGTATTAATTCTTTTTATAATTGTTAATACCTATTGGTTAATGTTGTTAAACATCAAAACACTTACCTCATAATATATCTTACATACCAAATATAAAAAAAAGAAAAAAAAATATTAACTAAAGTATAAGTTTCTTTTAAATTATTATTAGTGAGGGTTGATATGCTCCAAGACCTTGTCATTTAAATGTGAAGGAATGGCTGAACACTGCGCTCATTTCAACCTCACTAACGCTAGAATATAAGCCCTCAAAGTCAACCTATGGACAAAGGTAAAAGTCGACCTACATCAGCTTGTAGGGTCGGCCTAAAACTGGAAACAATGCACTATATATAGTGATGGATCTGCGGCTCATTTCCTGACATGGTTTGCAGATTTCTCTGAAGATTCTAAATCATGTAAAAATATTCTTAATCATGGAGATTCAATCCCACTTTATCATGGAGATTATGAATTTTAAATAGGCTTTGTTACAATTTCATGGGCCAATATCATTGCATACTAATATCACATGCCCAAAAACTATAACTCATGTTCATATAGAATTTTTTTAATTAATAAAAAGGGAAAAAAAAGCATAACTACTTTTGATTTGTGAGCACTAGTAATAATATTATAAACTATTCTTGAGAGGCTAAATCTCTACCACCCACCTAATAATTCTGAATAATTAAAAAAACTACAGCCATATATATTAAATGGATAGTAAGCTATGATAGGCATCAATCCATATTAAACATAAAAAAAATTACTTCTTTATACATCTCATGTTCTTAAAATTAAATTAATCATAACTAGTGCAACCATATAAATTAAATGACACATATAGGAATCAAGCTATGAAAATTATTAAAACACTTACTTATGATAGATCTCATGTTGATAAAATTAAAAAAATTCTAGAACATGTAACGAGATTCTTAAGTATACACAAAAACTCACATTTTACCGTGGAATTTTTTTAATTTTAAACATGCCTTGTTGCAATATCATAGGCCAATACCATGGCTTAATACCACATGCCCAAAAAACCGTAACTCATTTTAATGAAATTATTTCATATAACATTTTTTAATTAATCAATTTAATTAAAAAATCCAAAATGACATAACTATTCTCAAAAGAAAAATCCACCTTTGATTTGTGTGTACTAATAAAAATATATTAAAATATCTAATAAATGCTAAATGTTAATAGTTAAATTAAATTTCTAAAAGTCTTATTTCTAATTGAAATTTTGGAAAAATCTATTTCAAAATATATAAACCAAACTACATAATAATAATATTTCAAATAAAATTATAATTAATTAATTCTTATATATTTTTAAATCTTAAGAATGTTTTGATACTTAATTATAAAGTCTTTTATTATTAAGCTGATCTTAATAATTAACGATATACATATGTACACAACAACGGTTTAGATTACATAGAATGATTTAAACCGTAAATAGGTGGAAATGAAACATTATTCACCATGCAATTTATTTGTTACTATTGGAAAATGCTTGTGTTAATATTGGAAAAAACAAGATGGTTGTGTAATATTTTTAATTTAGCTTTTAGCTAATTAGAATATTAGATTTTGTCTTCCTTAATGAATAGATGAATAAAAGGGTAGAGGGACCCATAAATATCTTTAGTAGAATAAAACCACTTCACTAGTGTGAAAGTGGAACAATGCAGTAGTGGAGGTGCCCAAGAGATGATGTGAAAAATGCAGTCAAGGATGGGAAAATTTTAAGGATGGAAAATAATCTTGAAGTTCAAAACATTGGCGAATTTCACTAGACCCTAATATGAAAAATATAAAATATTTATTGATGTGTTTGTAAAATTATTCAAATTTATAATGATTTTATATATACTCTCTATATAATGTTGACGATTTTTAAGGTAAAATAATTTTATATTGTAAAATTTGGGCAAATCATTTTTATGAAAAAATGGAAATTGACGAATCTTGTTTTTGGAAAAACTATGGAAAATTAGCCCACTCGTGAATATTAGCCCCTAAAGTTTTCCATGGAGGATATGGACCAAGAGAGAAATGTATTTATGATGTAGGATCACAGGTGTGAGGGTTCCACAAGTATAAGAAAGGGTTGAGGGCAACCATAGAGAACATTCAAGATTATTATTATTTTCTTGTCGTTCATGACTTGAGCATGCTTGAGCTGTTTAGCTGAGTCTGTAGTGTTGTTTAGCATGAGAGTGTCTCCGAGCAGATATCCCAACCTCATCCTCGGGGGACTTCGAGTGCCTACTCAGGAGAGGATTATTATTGTTCATGTGAGATGATCTCAGCATCAGGAATTTAGGACACTTGCAGACCCTCTAGTGTTGTGTTGGCTCTCTGTAATTTATGAAAGTGGCAAGAATAAATGCTGTAAGGGCCACATCAGAACCACTTTGGAATCCTAGGATCTAGCCTTCCTAGATTCAGAGAGGGATCTCCCTATTAGTATCTTTAAATGATATATCTTTATGCTTATTTATGATATTAGGTTAGTTATGAAGCTCAGAGAAAATTTTTGTTTGATTTATTGGTTGGGATGGATATCAAAAGAGGAAAAGGTCACTAGAAGGGTGAAGGTGAGAGCAGTTTGAAATTTTTTTCAACTGATGGGATAGGTCAAAAGATAGTATCAATCGATTGGGCTATGGAGTCACAAAAGGATTTAATTGTACGACAGTTCTACAAGGATTTCCATGGGGCAAGTCATCTATATCAAAGGATCTCTTTAGATTGATTTTTGGCATGAAACATCAAAGTGTTGTGAAAGAAGAAAAGTTAACATCCAATTAAGGATTTATTAACTTCATTAAACAAGAAAAGCCTTTTGAAGTAACTGTTTGAAGTAACCCAAAGGACAGGGCATACCATACACTTCTTTGGACAAAATTTTACTAAAGCACACTTTTCAGACAATAATCTAGTAATCTAAAAGACTGCTTTCAGAAAGGAGAAAACATATAAGAAAACGAAGGGCAACCTAAGATCAGGTAAGAAATTTGAATTTATCCTTCTTTTAGCATACTCTAAAGGGAAACTTTCAAAAAAACTATTAAATACATGGCCAGAGGACAGGGCTAACCATAGACTTCCCTGGTTTAGAGTCTACTTAGCATGCAATGAAAATATCATTCAAGAATAATGTCTCAAGTTTTACACAGCAAGACATTGGCTCACCAACATTCATTGACTGGTTATACTCTATTGAATCATTCCTAAATTAAATATTAGAAGAAAACATAGAGATAAAGATTTCAGACAGAAATATTGTACTTTGTAGTAAATCCTACTCTAAATTTTCTATTCTTTATCAGAGAAAATGGACAGCATGAAAAACATAAGAAAAAACAAATACAGTGAGGAATAACATCACCATCAACATAGACCAGGATCCCATGAATCAACTTGTATTATTGATGTTCAAACCAGTCACATACTTCAAGTCCAACAGGTCTTTATAGCTCTAACTTCACTTCTCAGCCTAGTATTCTTTTATTACATCACAACACTTCAGCAGCTTCAGCAAATATGTACACTTCATAATAATTCATCTAACAACCAACCAACCCTTTACAATGTGCTTCTCATGGAGTATTTATAGATGAATGAGGAGGTGGAGTGAAAGAAAGGGTTCTAATGTGTTCATTTAAGACTGAGTAAATGCTTCTCGACCTTAGGGAATTTACATAACCCAAGATAAATAATATCTGATGTTTTAACTCTGTTAAATGAATGTTTTATCAACTTCTGAGCTAATTAGTTACTTTTTTTTACTTTTAGGCATATTCAGTGGGTTGGAAATAACTTCTGAGTTGTCTATGTAAAACATCTATGACTGTGCATTCAATTTGTATGCTTTTGAATTAAATAGGACAATAAGTGGATTTTTTGGGGTTTTAGGGGATTAATTGCTTTAGTGATTTGGCATTTGAAGCGGTCCCTTTTGCTGATCTGTCTTATTTTTTCACTTTAAGCACTGACTTAGGCCATTGATTGTGCTTTATCCATAATCTACTTGATTATGTTTCTAACATTTAACTTTCACTGATCTTCATCGCTTCTTTTTAGTTTGGTGTACAGGTGGCTTATGCACTTTAAGGGTTTGACCGAATGATCAATACTCAGTCGTATTGATTAAAACTTGGAATTTAAACCCCTTTGGTCTCTTTCTACGTTTAATCAGGCCTTTGAGGATCATCACCCTCGGCCTCTGCAACCATTTACTTGCCTTGGGATGGATTTAAACTTCAACCTCCCTGAAACCTGCGATTTAACATCAAACTGGTTACGTAAAACTTGTGTTATGAGTAATATTGCTAACAGAGGCAAGGAATGGTGTTATTGAGCGATGTGGAAGGGGATATATGCATAGATCTGGGTTTCATGGCAGATCAGGGAAGAACTAGGGCTCAAACTTAACAATTGGGGCGGTAACGTGAGAGGTGGTTTCAGAAAACCAGGGATGGTTTTCACGCTGGGTCAAGACGGTAAGTGGTATTGGTCAAAACGAACGCAATACAGTTGAATGAATGATGCGTGTCCCCCTCAAAATCGATCTTTTCATGTGGAACTTGCATGATGGAAAGGTTTGGTGAAATGGGCGCGAAGATTAACGATAGCCTTGGATCTGAGAGATGTAGATCTATGGTGGCGAGTGAAGGCGACAGACAAAGCTGCGTGGTGGTGGGACCAATGGTGATGTCACCTATTTTGTTTGGTAGCAATATTTGTTCAATTGGCGGGTTGAATGATCAGATCTCCAAGAACCGTTGGATCTTAAAGATCAATGGTTGAGATCAAATCGGGGAAGGTAATAGACGAAAGATGGCTAGATGGAGAAAAAAGAGAAGAGGCCCTGACAGCCATTAGATCTGACAGATCTAGGGCTGTGGTTTGAACGAAGGGAAAACATATAATAGCGGAGGAAAAAGAAAGGGGGCTTTGAATTTAAAGTGGAGGGGACAGTGCGATGGAGAAAGAAAAGGACCGGGAGCTGAGATAAAAAGGGGCCAAGGCCTAGAGTTTCAGTCATAGGCTTTGGTCTTATGGAGCAGAAACGCGGAGGGCTTAAGGCCTTAATTTGTTAATATGAGCGGAAGAAGGCCTAAATGAAGGTTTTTAGGCCCTTTGAAATGTTCTGATAGGGTAAAAAAGGGTGTTTAAACCAAACAAAGTGAGTTTAATATGGTTTTAAAGGGATCTCTTGAGGGAAATGAAAGACAAATGGATATTTTAGAAGAGAAGGAGGTGTTGCTAGGATAAGTGAGAAATGAGTGAAATGGAAGGGTTTTTAAAGAAATTTGTGAAGATGGAATGATGTAGAAGAGGCTTGATAACAATTTTCTTTCGATGTCAGCAGGACTTCTTTGAAGGATTCCCAAAGTGAAGATATCAGTGAGATGGATCTTCTGGATAAGGAACACAACAAGGCTTCAAGAACTCAAGATTTTTATATAAAATTTGTTTCTTGACGAATGAATACTTGCTTTAGCCATCATTTTATATGACAAAATTTTATTGATGGCTAACAATGGCTCCATTTAGGGAGAGCAGCTCTTTGGAGGTGTCAAGAACCTCAGAGATAAATCTCTAGAAAGTAGATTAGTGTCTTGTATTTTGCTGGATTTTGACAACCTCATTCTTCTTTGATCATGCTGTTTAAAAATATGATCAGTATTTGTATCAACAAAATGATTTTCTCCCAAGCATTCTACCTACACAGCCTATTTCCTAACATTTTTTCTTCAGTGGGTGCACTTGGACTTGTAAACCCTTTGACATCAACATTTTATTAACGTGAAAATAGGAAAAACTAATTTATTTTTACCCTTATTTCTTCCATGAGTTCAGATTAAACAGTTGAGCTCAACAATTCTCTACCTATTCTACTATCTGTCAAGATTAAGCTTTTTGATAGATCTACATTCTCTATATTCTAAAACAAAAATTTAAAACATAATCAAATCAGGATTAAACTGTCTGATTTTCTATGGTGCCTATGGCTTTATGTACAAGCTGCACATAGACTTTATTTGCAGAAAATTAAAACAAAATTGTGAAGACTTAAGATCTGAAAATTATGAATCATCCTTTTTTCTTTTCCAGCTCTGATTCTGATCTGTTTAGAGCTAACTTTTCTTTTTCCTCGGTTCAGATTTTGAGCATTTTTAGAACCATTCTTTCTCTATCCTAATATATTCCATTGATAAGCCAAGATTTCACAGTTTGGAAAATTTGTTTTCACTAACCTATTAGTATAAAATTTAAATTTACTTAGTCATGATTAGGCTGTATGACTAAATAACAGTTTCTTTTCAAGCAGTGGCATTTTGGCTTGCACACTTTCAGATTTTTCTCTTTTTTGGTATGGGGTTGTACCTTTGTTTTTAATCTACCCTCTTATCTCTTTTTTCTATTGTTTTTATATTTCATTTTCAAATTTTCTTTCAAGAAATGTTATTTACAATGAATTAAAAAGCTTTGAACAAAGATTTTAACAAAAATAATGTTTAAGCATCCTGCCATTGACAGGACCTCCAAAAATTTTAGCTTCATCCATCTCTTGAAGAAAAAATGCATTGTTGCCAATAGAAAAATAAATGAGATAAGGGCCTTTCCGTAAATTTTCAAACTTTCCATGTTTGCACTTATCTTCTTTCCTAGAATCCCATTTTAGTACCTTGTCACCAATTTTAAAATCACTTTCCTTTGTTCTTTTATCAAACAACTTCTTGATGTTTTCTTGTACCTGTTGTGATCTGTTGTATACTTCCTCTCTGGTTTGCGGTAAATCTACAGTCTGGTTTATTCTTCTTGTCATATCATTTTCTTCATACTGCACTTCCTGGATCAACTTCATGAATGACACTCTTAGACTGGTTGGAAATATTGCATCTTCTCCATAAACTAGCTGATAAGGGGACATCCCAATTGACTTTTTGACTGTCAATCTGTCTACCCAAATTTCATGTACTAGCTTATTGTGCCATGATTTTTTATTCTCTTCCAACAACTTCTTGATAATGTTTACCAAACTCTTGTTTGAGGATTCTGCCAACCCATTATCTTGAGGGTAATAAGCTGTGGAATGAACCAATGTAATCTGATATTTATGATAGAAATCAACCATATTTTTGGATCCAAATGCAACAACATTGTCTCTAATAGTTTTCCTAGGACAGCAAAATCTAGACAGGATATTATTTTCAAGGAATGAAATGATAACTGAGTCTGTGGCATTCCTAGAAGGGATGGCTTCTAACCATTTGTTAAAATAAGTAGTGGCTGTGAGGATCCATTTATGTTGGGCAGATGAGGTAGGATGGATTTCCCCAATAAAGTCTAAATCCCACTGTTGAAAAGGAGCTTCAACAGTGATTTGTTGTAGAGGTAAGGAAAGCAACTTTCTTTTGCCTTCAAAAATATGACATTTATGACAGGAAATGACCAATTTGTGAATATCTAGAAAGAGGGTCGGCCAATAATAGCCAGCTCTAAGGATTTTGTTCACTGTAGTCTTCCAATAGAGGTGGCCTCCACATTCTCCTTCATGGAACTCATGCTTGATTTTATCTGCATCATTCTCAGGAAAACATTTAAGCAATAATCCACTAGCATTTTTCCAATATAAAAATTTATCTAAAATGTAGTAACTCACAGCTTTTAACTTTAAAAATCTTGCCTTTTTTTTAGACAAACCAGGAGGGACATTTAGATTAAGCAGCACATACAAAATATTAGCATACCAAGATGAATTAAGAAAATGATCTTCAATAAGTGGAGTTGTCAACTCCTCTTGTTCATCTAATGCATTAAACATGTTTATATCAAGAGATTGAAAGTTGGATTCAGCCATTAGTTTTTCTAGTCCTTGACCTTTGATGAGCTTAGTAGGCTTAATCTCTAAGTCATGTTCTAATATTACAACAATCCACTTTCCTCTTTTTCGATCAAGATCCTGTGTCAAGATGTCTTTTACTACTGAATGAGGCACAAATGCTATGATGTGTGAATGTAAAATGTAAACTTTGAAGTCTTTTAAGGCTTTGACTAAGGCGAAGGCTTTTTTTTCCATTATGTTATACTTCAAAGGTGCATCTCTTAATACCTTTCTGAAAAATGGAATAGGTTGCTCTTTTCCCTTTATGTTTTTATGTAATAGGACAGCAGCCACTGTGTGTTCTGATGCAAATGAAAACATGAATATTTTTTTTGTAAAATCAGGACTAATGAGAACTAGTGTTTTGGTAAGTGCTTGTTTTACTAGTTCAAATGATTTCTTTGCTTCTAAGGTCCATTTAACTCCTTCTTCTCTTTTAAGAATATTTGTCATGTTTCTAAGGAGTTCAACTAGGTTGGGTATGAACCTTCTCAAGAAATTAATCTTCCCAATGAAAGATTGGAGTTCCTTGATGTTTCTAGGATGATTGATTTGCAAAATACCTTCAATCCTCTTTGGGTCTATCTTTATTCTCTCTTCAGATATGATATGTCCAAGAAGTTTACCTTCTTGGAGACCAAACAATATTTTTTGGGGATTTAAGGATAAACCATATTTTCTACATTTCTCAAAGAGTTTTCTTAGGTGTTATTCATCTTTTTTGGAATAAATTGTGAAGTCATCTAAGTAAATCACAATGAAGTAGCATATTTATTCTGAGAATGCAATATCCATGGCTCTCTGGAATGTGGCACAAGCATTCATTAAACCAAAATTCATTTTCACATACATGAAAGTGCCCTAGGGAGTGGTGAAGGCTATTTTAAGTTGATCATCAAGATGTACCAATACTTGATTTTATCCTGAAAATCCATCTAGCAAAGAAATTATTCTAGAACCTACCACCCTTTGCAAGATATGATGTATTTTGGGCAAGGGATAGTTGTCCTTTAAGGAGGCTTTATTTAAGTTTCTGAAATCAATAGAAATCCTTATTTCTCCTGTTTTCTTCCTAACTGATACAAGATTAGATACCCACTCTGAGTATCTCATAGGGACAATAATTCTAGCATCATACATTTTTCTAATTTCCTTCTCAACCAGATGTAATTCCACAGGGTTTATTATGCATAATTTTTGTCTAAAAGGCTTCTGGTTTTCTTTGAGGGGTATGTTATGCTAAATTATTTATGTATCATACGATTTCAAATCTTCATAACTCCATACAAACACATCAGAAAATTTCCTAAATAGCTCAAGATATTTTAGTTTGATGTGAGCTGGCAGTGTTTTGGGTAATTTGATCATTTTAGGATTTTCTTCACTGCTTATATTTCACTCTTATACTTCAGCTTCAGTAGGTTCTATTTTTGGTTTTTTTGCAACATGATTGAAGTCAAACAATTCTTCTAAGGGGACCAATCCATTTGGCAAGCTTTGAGTTTTGGATTGCAACACTTCTAGATCTTCTTTTTCTAAATCTATGCACATTTCTATATTATGTTGAGGTTATTTGGTTAACAGATTTATATCAGCAATCTTAGGGGTTTCCTCTTCTTCAATAAGTGATTTTTCCTTAGTAAGACAGTCTTGTTCATACTCTGAATCTGAATTTGGCATTTCAAATTCATTTCTAGACTATAGGAAGTCTTCTATTTGTTTATCTCCTTCAAAAACTTGCCAGTATTTTTCATTGTATGGTACTACTGGTCTATATTTAACTTGAATTGTGTATTGTTTGCTTTCGCAAAGCTTCAGACATGTACTAGTAGCAAATGCTAATCCATTGGCAAGAATGTTTTGGTTTCTAGGGACAAAAGTTAGTTTGAATTCTGCAAATGATTTTAATAGGTCCATGACATCATCTCTATAGGCTCTTAGTCTGGGATGTTTAGCAGTATATTCCCCATTTACTTTCCTAATTATCAATTCTGAATCTCCATGAACTATTATCTTCTTGGCTCCTAGTTTTCTTAGCAATTGTAGTCCTAAGAGGAGTGCTTCATACTCTGCTATGTTATTTGTGCAGTGAAAGTTTAATCTGTATGAATGACCTACTGCATGATTATTTTCAGTATTGTGCACCCAGATGCTTGCTCCTGCACCAGTTTTAGTAAAATACCCATCGAAACTCATGCTACAAAAATGACTATTTTCAGATCTTTCATCAATTTCTTCTTTGTCCTCTCTGTTTTGTTTATTTTAATCATTACTGTGTTCTTTTTTAGGATCTGCGCTATGTTTATTTGTGTCTTGTTCCTCAGGGTTTTCAATGTGTTGAGGAATTTCTCTTTGATAATTGGCACTATGTTGATGACTGTTTTGTAGCTCAAGACCTTTATTTTGTTTGCTGTGATTTGATGAATTAGCAAACTTCTTGGATGAATTTTCTTTTCCTTCCTCTTTTTCTACGGCTACCACTATGTTGGCTGATTTTTCATTTTCTAATCCTTTCTTATTAGGAATCTCATCATTGTACAAAATGAATGAGTCAAGATCAGTATGTATAGAGTAAAGAGGGGAATGTTTTGGTCTTTATTAGCTACTTACCATGTATTTCATGTGTGTTTCCCTATAAATTCTTCTAGGTTGGCCGAAGACAGGGATGGTGGCATAAGTCATGTCCATTTGCATTGTGCCTTTCAACTTAGCACCCGAAGATCTTGAAAGAAGCATACCATATTTGGGGGGTATATCAGCCACAACAATGTCCATCACTAAGCTTTTGGCTGGGATTTGTGCTAAATTGACACAGAGATCTTTTATTAGGCCTAGGCATTTGACTTTGCTGGAATCAAAGGAATATAAATCTTTATAAGGTCTGGTTACCTCAAGGCCTAATATTTCCATTATCACTTTGGGAATTAGGTTATGTGATGCTCCCGAATCAAGCATGGCATTACGAAATTTTTTATCATGGATGTTTAAGCTGACATAAAAAGGAGGAACTACTCCTTCTTGAAATTTTCCTTCAATTTTTGGTCCAAACAAAAGCTCCGGTTGGTCATCATTTAAGTTAACAGAGTCATTTTGATCTCGTATGTTCAAAGATTTTAACAATTGGGACCTATATACATCTTGAGTGACTAACTCAGTGAGAGGGATAGAGATTTTTATCTTGGAAATTTCACTCTCTATGCTGAAAGGAATTTGAGTTTTGGAAATGTTTAATTCAGCCTTTTTAGCCACTATTTTCTCACAAAAATCAGCTTGCTGGTTTTTATTATGAATAGTATTTAGAATGGTTTTTTCAAGAGCACTAGCTGAGGTGCTAGTGCTGCTAGGGTCACCACTATGTTTTTCATGGATTTGGGTGTTTTTTCCCTTGTTTTGATTAGAAATTTCAGCCACTATGTTTTTGTTTTTTGCTGTCTTTTTTAAAGTATTTACGGGGCTTCTTTTGGCAGAACTTTCAGAGGCATTTTTCTTGGGAGTGTCTTGGTTCTTTTTACTTCTCAAGTCATATTGTTTGTGTACTTCCATTATGGAATTTTCAAAGCCTAGTTTATAATCTTCTGATTCTATGGTTTCTTCCTCATTAGGTATGTATGCGACCTGTTTTTCTTCATTGAGGAAAACAATATCCTCATTGTTTACTCCCAACATGTTCATGTGATTTTCCTCTATTTCTTCTATTGTTATCCGCTATTCATCAATATAATTCTGCTGAAAAGGAGGTCTAACTTTTTTATCACGGCCTCTTTGTCTAATTTGAGGGGGGTTCCTTCTAAAGTTTTGATTTTGATTTTGATTTTTGTTTTGAGGAGTTGTTTGATTATATTTAGAATAATCTCTATCATTTATGTTTATTCTTTCCATCATTATCTCCATGGTTCTGACCAAATTATCAATTTCAGAGTCTATTGTGGAAGGTCCTGCGTCATCCTTATAGGTAACCTTTTTCTCTGCTTTCAGTCTTTCCCTTCTGGCATTCAGGTTAGCTTCTATACTTACTTCCCCTTTCTACATGTCTTCTAATGTGAGGGGTTCTCTCTCCCTTAATTGATAACACATGTCTGGATCAAATCCTTCAGGAAATTTTATTAAGGCTAAGCCTTGAGGAGGTTTCATTTGTGGAGGGAGTGCATTATAAACACTATTGAATCTAGTGCAATAATCTTGGACACTCTCTCCAGCATTTATTTTGAGATAATTATATTCTTACGGGATTTGTAGGGGATTTCTCTTGACTTCCCATTTGTTTAGGAATAGTTGATGAAAAGTAGGAAGGTCATTGATACTATTAGGGGTTAAGCCTTTGAACCATTTTATTGCTTCTCCCCCTAAGCTTTGAGCAAACATTCTAAGTTTTAAAGTTTCATCATCTATTTCTTTTCTGTCTAAGTAATCATTCATTCTATCCACATGTTGTTGTGCTATAGTAGAACTACTAGCATCATATAATGGAATCTTGGATTGATAGTCCTGTCGTAGATCAGATAAAGGTAAAGGAAGGACTAAAGGAGCATACCATGTTGCCATGATATGAGGTTGTGAGAGAAATGGGGGGTTTACAAGTGGAGGAAGGTGATGAAGTGGGGTGGTTTTAACTGTGAATGTATGAGTGGGCGTAACAAAATTTCTTGGACCAGCTAAGAATTGTTGAGCAGATTTAGGATGAGAGAAATCGAAGTTATGAATGAAATGAAGATCAGGTGGAGTAGATGGGTAGGTTTCTCTACTGCTATTATATTATGAATTTTCAGGCTCAAAGCCTATCTGATCTATACCACTAAGTGACTTGGTTCTAGATGGATTCCTTATAGCAGGTAAGTCAACTTGTGTATTTTGCAGAGCTGTAAGATTTTCAGGAATAGAGTTTTCTCTATGAATTGGTCTGACAACAGTTGGATTCTTGGATTTAGGAGACTTCCTAAGGATGATTTTTGGATTGTCAACTATTTCAGGATGATTTGGGTCAGGATGGGCTCTAGTATGAACTCTTTTAGAAGCCACTATGTTATGTTTTGAGACCCAATGATGAGAAAATTTAAGCCAAGTATGATAGTCTTTAAAAGGCCAACTAATCTTATGAAAGAAAACTTAATCCTCAAAGTTCTCTTAACTAATTTTGTATGATGTTATGATGAAAGAGTTTCCCAGTGAAGCTTTTGGAAAAACAAGGGAAATCAGCATGCCTACTGAAAACCAGTGGAGTCACTAGGTGGAGGATTTTTACTTTTTACCAAGGTCTGGTTGTTGTCCACCATCAACTATCAGAAACCACTCTTGGAAGACACTTGATTCCTTTTAAGGAATGAGATTTTCTGAGCTGTGAAGTTATCTATTACTCAATATACTCCCCAGTATGGTCACCACTATGTTGGCTCCCTGTAATTTATGAGAGTGGCAAGAATAAATGCTACAGGGGCCACATCAGAACCACTTTGGAATCCTAGGATCTAGCCTTCCTGGATTCCGAGAGGGATCTCTCTATTTGTGTCTTTAAATGATATATCTTTATGATTATTTATGATATTAGGCTAGTTATGAAGCTCAGAGGAGATTTTTGTTTGATTGATTAGTTTGGATGGATATAAGAAGAGGAAAAGGTCAGTAGAAGGGTGAAGGTGAGAGCAGTTTGAAAACATTTTCAGTTGATGGGATAGGTAAAAAGATAGTATTAATCCATTGGGCTATGGAGTCACAAAAGGATTTAATTGTACAATAGTTCTACAAGGATTTCCATGGGGCAAGTCATCTATATAAAAGGATCTCTTTAGATTGATTTGTGGCATGAAACATCAAAGTTTCGTGAAAGAAGCAAACTTAACAGCCAATTAAGGATTTATTAACTTCACTAAACAAGAAAAGCCTTTCGAAGTAACTATTTGAAGTAAGCCAAAGGATAGGGCATACCATAGACTTCTTTGGACAAACTTTTACTAAAGCACACTTTTTAGAAAACAATCCAGTAATCTAAAAGAATACTTTCAGAAAGGAGAAAACATATAAGAAAATGAAGGGTAGCCTAAGATCAAGTAAGAAATTTGAATCTATCCTGCTTTTAGCATAATCTAAAGGGAAAATTTCAAAAACAACTGTTAAAGACATGACTAGAGGATAGGGCGAACCATATACTTCCCTGGTTTAGACTCTACTTACCATGCAATGAAAATATCATTCAAGAACAATGTCTCAAGTTTTACACAACAAGACATGGGCTCACCAACATTCGTTGACTGTTATACTCTATTGAATCATTCCCAAATTAACTATTAGAAGAAAACATCGAGATAATTTTTTCAGACAGAAATAGGGTACCTTGCAGTAAATCCTACTCTAAATTTTCTGTCCTTTATCAGAGAAAATGGACAATATGAAAAACATAAGAAAAAACAAATACAGCGAGGAATAACATCACCATTAACATAGACCAAGATCCCATGAATCATCTTGTATTATTGATGTTCAAACCAGCCACATAATTCAATTCCAACAGGTCTTTACAGCTCTAACTTCTCTTCTTAGCCTAGTATTATTTTATTACATCACAACACTTCAGCAGCTTCAGCAAATATTTACACTTGATAATAATTCATCTAATAACCAGCCAACCCTTTACAATGTGCTCCTCATGGAGTATTTATAGATGAATGAGGAAGTGGAGTGAAAGAAAGGGTTCTAATGTGTTCATTTAAGACTGAGTAAATTCTTCTCAACCTTAGGGAATTTACAGAACCCAAGATAAAGAATATATGATGTTTTAACTCTGTTAAATGAATGTTTTATTAACTTCTCAGCTACTTAGCTACTTTTGTTGACTTTTAGGCATATTCGGTAGGTTGGAAATAACTTCTGAGCTGTCTATGTAAAATATCTCTGACTGTGCATTCAATTTGTATGCTTTTGAATTAAATAGGACTATAAGTGGCATTTTTGGGTTTTTAGGGGATTAATTGCTTTACTGATCTGGCATTTGAAGTGGTCCCTTTTGCTGATCTGTATTATTTTGTCACTTTAAGCACTGAATTAGGCCATTGATTGTGCTTTATCCATAATCTTCTTGATTAAGTTTTTAACATTTAACTTTCACTGATCTTCATCGCGTCTTTTTAGTTTGGTGTAAAGCTGGCTTATGCACTTGGAGGGTTTGACCGAATGATCAATACTAAGTCGTATTGATTAAAACTTGGAATTTAAACCCCTTTGGTCTCTTTCTACGTTCAATCAGGCCTTTGAGGATTTCCACCCTCGGCCTCTGCAACCATTTACTTGTTGTGGGACAGCTTTAAACTTCAACCACCATGAAACTTGCAATTCAAAATCAAACTGGTTACGTGAAACCTGCGTTATGGGTAATACTACTAATAGAGGCAAGGAATGGTGTTATGGAGCGATGCAGAAGGGAATATATGCATAGAGGGGGGTTTCATGGCAGATTAGGGAAGAACCAGGGTTCAAACTTAACAATTGGCGCAGGAACGTGATAGGTGGTTTCGGAAAACGGGGATGGTTTTCGCATTGGGTCAAGATGGTAAGCGGTATCGGTAAAAATGAACGTGATACGGTTGAACGATGACGTTTGTCCCCCTCAAAACCAATATTTTAATGTGTAACTTGCACGATGGAAAGGTTTGGTGAAATGGGCATGCAGATTAACGACAGATGTTAGATCTAAGAGATGTATATCTACGGCAGGGAGGAAGGCGACGGACAAAGCTGTACAGTGGTGGGACTGGAAGTGATGTCACCTATTTTGTTTGGTAGAGAGATTTTTTCAATTGGTGGGTTGAATGATCGGATCTCTGGGAATCGTTGGATCTTAAAGATCAATGGTTGAGATCAAATCGGGGAAGGTAATAGACGGAAGATGGCCGAATGGAGAAAAAAGAGGAGAGGCCCTGACAGCCGTTGGATCTGATAGATCTAGGGTTGCGGTTTCATCTAAGGGAAAACGTATAATATCAGAGGAAAAAGAAAGGGGGCTTTGAATTTAAAGTGGAGGGGACAGTCTGATGGAGAAAGAAAAGGACCAGGAGCTAAGATAAAAAGGGACCAAGGCTTAGAGTTTCGGTCATAGGCCTTGGTATTATGGAGTAGAAAGGTGGAGGGCTTAAGGCCAAAGGGCACTTAAGGCTTTAATTTGTTAATATGAGCGGAAGACGACCTAAATGAAGGTTTTTATGCCCTTTGAAATGTTCTGATAGGATGAAAAAGGGTGTTTAAACCAAACAAAGTGAGTTTAATATGGCTTTAAGGGGATCTCTTGAGGAAAATGAAGGATAAATGGATTTTTTAGAAGAGAAGGAGGTGTTGCTAGGAGAAGTGTGAAATGAGTGAAATTGAAGGGTTTTCAAGGAAATTTGTGAAGATGGAATGATATAGAAGAGGTTTGATAACAATTTTCTTTGGATATCAGCAGGAATTCTTTGAAGGATTCCTAGAGTGAAGATATTAGTGAGATGGATCTTCTGGATAAGGAACACAACAAGGCTTCAAGAACTCAATATTTTTGTACAAAATTTGTTTCTTGCTGACTGAAGACTTGATTTAGCCATCATTTTATATGACAAAATTTTATTGATGGCTAACATGTTGCATAGTCACTAAGTGACTTACGCAGTATAGTAGCAGAGTTCATCAGAAGTGGGTGAAATTCCATAGCATTTCCGCTTGGAATCCATTGAAGGGATTAACCATTCAATAGTTGGGCTTGGGAGTAGTTGCATCTATTCTATCTTTCAGTTGAGCCCATAGTTCGACATACCCAATGGTTATGCATTGCAAACCTTAGGAGGGTGATTTTCTGAGGTCAACCAATGCGTAAATCCTTTCTAGGTTATTTTGGTTTTTCTCCATAGAGTCTGAATTTTAAATCTCGGATTTTTTTGAGCACTAGAGCATCCTCATCTACAAAGTCCTATTTCACCTAGCATCAACATTTACAATAGGGCAGGGTAGAGAAAGAGCTCCATCATCATAGCATAGAGCAATGTTTTCAGTGGGAGACCTAGAGGCCATTCTAGCCTGCTTGTGTTGGCTTGAGTGTTATCATTTTTTAAGTACTGTTGTATTTTTTTCACGTCCAAATTAATAAAATGGCTCAACTGTTGTGTATATTTTTATGGTGTTTTCAGTTTATTTCCATATTTTGTAGTTTCCAGTTTATTGTGTTTTGTATTACTATATTTTCCTATTTTGAATATTATAGTGGTATCAAAGCTCATATACTTGGCTTAGCCTGTGGAAAAACCGGTCTATGACACCCGAAGATAGAGAATACATTAGGGACCAGACAAGGAGATACAAAAACAAGGAATGTAGAAATCATTGGGATAAAAGGTGACAATTTTGCATTGGATATCTCAGGCAAATGAAGATGAATCTCAAAAATTCGAGACATGGGTTTTATGCAGAACAGACCATTTCAGTTTCAGTAGGATATTTTTTTCCAAATTCGGTTTGGATTGAGAGAAAAGGAAGGTTATATGAGAGATACAAAAACATAAAACACAAAAATTCTCTTGGATAAAAAGGGATGGTTTTTCGTTTTATTTTTCAGGAAAATGAAGATGAATATCGAAAATAAGACACATGGGTTTTGTGCATAACGGACCAATTGATTTTTCCCATGAGCATTTTTTCAAAATTTAGTCTGGATTGAGAGAAACAAAAGGTTCTCTGAGGACAATTTTCTCAGATTTGTTGTGGTGGCCATTTTCCAAATTCTTCCAATTACAATACTAGGTTCGACTTGTTTCAGAGTTCACATCTGGAAAATAAATCTGTGCTCTAGTGGAAGAGGATAAAGGAAGTCTCCAATGGCAGAAGAAGGTGATGGGAAGGAGTTTGGAAAAATCCTCCTCAGATCAGTGCAAGATCTCACTAGAGTAATATGGGAGATGAGAACAGGAAGACAAAGGGAAATCCCACAGGGTTTTTAATATCGAGAAATTTTAGGTACTTCTCGCCATTGGAATGAGCAACCAGTGCTTCCACAAGTCTCATAGTGTTCCACCATGACCAATTTCTTAGTAGTGGAGACAGGAGCAGGCAAACTTCAAGAGCTGAAGGCAGATCAATATGGTAATTGTTTTGCATATTACTGATCTCATGGGAAAATTTTCATAAATCACTTAACCTTCAAACAATTTTGTCAATTGAAGGATAAACGTAGACCCCACAACCAAAATCGAGGAAGGGGGTCTAGCATGCAGAGCTCAGGGTTGCAGCTTACCATTGGGAGGATACCTTCCCCCACGTATGATGGATCCACTGAGTGCACGGCTCGGGATCGGATGGAGAAGTTGGATACCTATTTCCAACTTAAACATATAACAGATAAGGAAGCCATTAAAGTGGCTACCTCACGCTTGAAGGATGAGGGCTCACAGGATTGTGGGGAGCTCGTAGATACACCTAGGGTGACAAAGGACTCACCCTTGTTGGAGTTGTCTTTAGTAGCCCTGGTAGACAGATTGGAGGAGGTAGTTGAGCGCACATCCATTGATGAGGCATCTCGATTTATGACAGAGCTTCAGAAGGACAACCACCTACAATTGAATGATGAACACATATTGCATGTTGGTTTGTCTATGGAGGAGTAGTTGGAGGCTCATGTCGAGCCCATGATGGAAGAGGATGTGCAGCCATCCTTTCGGCTACCCATTGATGAGGCAAAACATACAGACCACACGTTGGGATTCCAGCACAGTTCATTTCATAGGCATGTTGACAGGATCTACATTGTTATCAGCCCATCCCTATGTGTTATATTGAGAGAGGTAGAGTTATCTAGACATATCAAAGGGGATGACCAGGATAGCAGCATGCAATGATGGGTGGGGTTATAAGAGATGTATCCACCCTTGCTGAGACACTAGGAGATACGATAGTATTGGGAAATGGTCACACACAATAGTGCCATCAGTTTCATGCCAACCTTCTAACTTTGTTAGAGAAGACCACATTAGTACGAGAGGCTATCTTACAACAAAACGAGGAGCTGGAGGGCATGAGAGTGGTTTGTACCGAGTCAATGACAAAGTTGGCCCACATTGGGGAACGGTTGGATTCCCCAATGGTGAATTTAGAGGAAACATTGGAGTGTCAGAGCATCCCCCTTCAGGCATGCATAGATAGGGTGCAACACTTGCATGATGGAGGGATTATTCTATGTGTAGGGATTCTTGAATTTGATTCTTTTCTTGAGGTTGTATGGTGAGAGGTACTGAGCTGGTACCCCATGGACTAGGCTAGGCAACCGGATACATCCATGGTCACATTTCAATAGATTCAATGGATTACAAGAGGGACACAAGGGCCATATTACAATTGTGATCCAGGTGGGATTTCCCATCACATGATAGAGTCAGTAGGTGATGGTAGTCATTGCAGGATGGATTTGATGTTTTGGCATACACACATGTTGATATTTCTAGGGCTATACAACGAGGCAGAGTGGGTTGTAGAGGAGAATGGACAGGCATGGCGGTGTCTTGTAGTATGTCAGACTGCGTTATTGTTGTGCTGGACAAACAACCGTCCCCATTTCAAATTTTTGTATTAATTTTTAAATAAGAAATGGGTCCCCTTTTCTTTGAATATTTATAGAATCAATAAAATATTTTGAAAAAAGAAATTTTTATAAAAGGATATATAAAAATTTCCTTAGCATCACTTATCGCAGATCAAGAAATCCTTTGCACTCATGAAAATGTTTTAAGGAAATCCGATCCATCATAAAATAGAATCGAACCCCAACGAAAAAGGATTTATTAACGAAAAATGAAAAAATATGAAGGTCTTTATCACATCTCGCATATTCAAAATATAAAATAAAAAACTCAAATGTGTTATCATTGAACCCCGATGCGATAAAGCAATTGCAAAAGCACATATCACATGAGAAAAATTCCAAAACCTTTCCATTTTGAAAACTTCAATGCAATAAACCCGATCGCAATTGCAAATTGGTTAAAACATACTACATCCTTATGTGCCCTTTTTAAAGTTCCCCGATGCGATAAGTCAAATCACAATTGCTCATCGCTAAAACTCATATTTCATATCCAAAGACGCTCCTCTAAAACCTTGCGATGCGATATCATTATTACAAAAGCGTGCTTCCCGTAAATAAAAAAAAACATGAAGTATTAAATATACACATGTTTAATCAAATAGATCATTTATAAAGGAAATCTCAATGATTTGATATGATTTAAAAGCACCACGCCCTCCATTCCAGCTCATCAATAATCGCAATCGCAGATATGAAATGGAAACACTTAAGCCTAACATTTGAGACTTCTGATCTCCGATATGCGATCATCGCTAATCGGAGATCTGAAAATTTATGGTATTAACTCTAAAATGGATCATTATGAATGTGCGACGAGAAATCCCATAATGGCATTAAAGTCTCACGCTATGGATTATGAGGAAATCATTAAAATATAGTCATGGTTGAAATCCTTCGCGGATTTCATCTAGGATGGTATAATGTTTATTTAATATGTCATCTTTATTATGATTAAATTCCATTGCTCCTCTCTTCCTTGTATTCGCTCTTAAAATAATTTTTTCCATCATTCCGCTCATTTCTTTCATTGTGCAGACCTGAGAAACAACTACCAGTCAAGAAAATGTCTAAGAAATCCAGGAAAGCGAAGGTCCCCGTCGTTCGAAAAGATCAACTGACTAAATTGGTATTATTAGCCGATACTACTTGTCTAGGTCTCGACAACACTTCATGGGAAGTATTTTACAATCTACTGGAGGAAAAAGATCCAACTGTAATTCAAGAAGGAGGAGAAACAAAAAATTCAAATAAAAAATCATAAAGTACTCTGAAGGAATTGGCAAGCTCCTATCTTCACAAAATAGCAGCTCACGTGAATGTCTTCTCGTATAATGACTTGGTGAGATGGGTGATAGAAAGTATAAATATAACAGATAGGGCATTCTTCATGTCAGATGGAAGGATGTTCGGGTCTTTCAAAGAAGAAGACATCAAGAAGATGTATCACCTACCAGACCCCCAAAAAATCTACAATAAAGTGTTTTTGGAAGCCTTCGCCAAAGAAAATGAAGTGGAGTCGGATCCTATCAAAGAATGGAGGCATTTTACAGAAAATCACAAGCACGAATCTTCGGGTATGTACTCCGTAGAATCCTTGGTGTCTCCTTATTTCTATGCTGTAGCTATGATGTGTATATTGTTTGGAACCATCAACTTGGATAAATTTTCTATTGAGATGGTACCTTTAATTGAACCTGTTGTTAACTCCTACATCATGGATTGGCCAACCATTTTATCTGATAAAATGGCAAAAAAAATCCTTGATTATAGGAGAAACAAATATGTGTCTACCTAGGTAATACCCCCATTTTACGTGAGTGTTTATATTATTGACACCATATGCTTCAACTCTAAATTCCCTATCTTAGGTTGGAAGTGGACTCCTCAAAACCTGAATCTTATCCACATTTATCACAAATATCTGTGGAAGGCCTATTACAAAGACCATATATACAGAATTTGTCATGGGTTTATCTTTCCAGCTCACTGAGATATATTCAACAGACCCACTCCAAGGCTATCCGACGAGGCTAGCATTGACCTAACCTTAATCGAAAGCTGGTTTGGAGAGGAAAAATTCACCTATTTCCAGCTATTCGGAAGCATTACTGATCCCCATGTTCTACCCTTGTACATTCCTGAGAAATTTTTAGCCTAAGAAATAGCCTATCAAATAACAGAGAAAGGGATGTCTAAAAACCTGAATAATTCAAAGAAGAAAATGTGGCCTACATTTCTCCTTCGATGTGGATCTTTTTCTCTACATGATTTTCAACATGCAGAGAAAGAAGCCAAAAAAATAAAAGAGCTCAGATTAGCATCCATCCCCAAAAGACAGTATGATCCAAAGAAAGTTGCCTATAAATTTACATCTATGGTACATGCCACTAAATTCCAACATGAAGATGTTGATTTCGACGATCTATTCACCTCGGCTGAGGTATTTTCATAGGTTAAAAGTCTGGCAAATATAAAATTTGAAGCAAGTGACATGGAAAATTTCATTCAGTTCAAGACCAAGAGACTACTAAAAATACCTCTTGATCTGTTAAGAAATACTCCCCTACTACAACAGGAAGAACACAGTGAAGAAAAGGACACCGAAAAAGATAAGGACAAGAAGAATACAGGAAATAAGGCCAACTCTCAAACCGATAAGGAAGAGACAAATAAAAACGTTGATACTCAACCTGAACAGAAAAAGACAGGTAAAAAGGCTGGAAATTCCTACGACATCGATATGCATATCGATTCAAATCTATTGAAGGAGTGGGAGCAGTTTGATCGGAAAATCAAGGGCTAGAACGATTCCCAGAATGTGGCTGCAATGCAATCGCCCGTGACACAACAGCCCATGGTAACCAGTGTTACAGTCGAAGGAGCAGTCAGAAATGCTAATACCCAAGATATTGAGATGATCCCATAAAATCCTTTTGAGGAAATTGTATTGAAGGTTGAAGATATACCGCCCTTGGATGTCTTATACAGTCCAAAGCATAGGGTTGTAGTTAGAAAACAAAGGAAGAAAAGGAAAATTGATCAGGGTCGATTTTCATCTCCTCAAGCCGAATTAATGAATGTTGTCTTGAAAGACTTTGAAGTTAATCCTTCAGAGGATTTAACTAAATTGACTCAATATGCAGGGGTTTATACAGCAGCGACAATGGAAAAAGCGTTCGAAGTCAGCCAATTAATAAAAGAAAAAGATTAAAAAATAGCGTGGCTAGAAGAAAAGGCGATAGTGGATCATAAAAAAATAGCACAGCTAGAACATAAGCTAATTGAAGAAAGAAAATAGATTGAGTAGCTTAAAGAGCAGCTGAATCTTGAGAAACAAAAGCTTGACCAGCAAGCTCTACACAAGAAATAGGAGCTGTCTCAAGAGCTGAAAAGATTGCAGGTAATGCTTCAACAGGAGAAGATGGCCAAAGAAGAATAGAGTGCCGTGTTACAAGCACAGATACACAAATTTAAGGAGTATCCTGAGATTGATCAGTTCAAAAAAGAGGCTCTCGAATCAAGTAAAGAATTGTCACAACAGCTTGATATTTTATGTCACAAAATATCACTGGCCAACCCTCTATGTGTAATAGCTACATCACTCATAGAAAAGGCAGTAAACACAAGGCTCCAATTTGAAGATGCCGATGAGAAAATTTCGGGGTTCCTCACATGGCAAGAAACAGACCAAGGCATAGTTGGAAATCTTCCCAAGATCCAAGAATCAAATAAGGAAAATTTGTTTGCAGAATGGGAAACACAGTTAATTAAGGTCAACAAGCTACCTCCAGGGCAAGAGCTATAATGAACATTTTAGTGGAATTAATCAATGACAAATTGTATACGGCCAACTTGATTTCCGATTGCATCCCAAGGAAGCTCCCAAAAGTAAAAGAATTAGAGAAACAGTGGAAGCAGGATTTAGCCAGAAAGGACCAACAGATCGACGCAATGCAAGGACTCACATGGGACGCATTCTGGTTCTATTTGGTTAAACCACATAGCCAGCAGATGACTGCAAAATGCCTCTTCCATGCCATCAGTTATATGATTCCAGAGCTTTCGGATGCCACATATACTGGCCAGCTACATTCCCGATTGAGTCATTCTCTCGAAGTGAAAGAAATGCTATCGATTTTCTAGCTGCGCGTACCAAATATGAAAGAGATGCAATGAACCTGTTCTAGTGGAGATCGCAATTCTATTTTTATGAAATCGGATCCTCGATTTTCATGTTTTGGATGTTTCAACAGCATTCAAGCGATGTTTTAGATAGTTTTTTTTAGTTTTATTATTATTTAAAACCCTTTCATGTATTTAGAAAAGGGTCCTCAATTTGTATTAATTTTTGACTTGGGAAGCTACACTTCTGTACTTCCGAATATATAATTTTATTAATGGTGGATCACGATTCTGCAATTTTATGAGGAAATTATTTTCAAGAATTTGCACCTTTGTTTTTCTTGGAAGCTATTTTAAGTAAGAAAGCGCGATTAGAGTGTTACTTGCATCAGAAGATTACAAATGTATCTGTTATTTCTATCGTTATCATGTTGTTTAATTTTCCTTATGCGATGAAACATTCTCTTTAAAAATTGTTATTGTTTACATATGTATGCCTATGAAACAATCCTTATTTATATCATTTCTGAAAACTTAGAATTTTATTATTCAAAATATATGTGAGAAATATATATATATATATATATATATATATATGAATGCGATATGTTATCATCATTATTTTTTTTAATTTATTAAACAAAGTAATTATTATATGTGAATGGATCTTTCTTTTGGATGAATAAGCCATCTATATGATTATTCATCTAAGTGGAACAAATCCAGAATTGCATTTATTATAGTATACACTGGTTAAGTAGAGTTATTTGTATTTATTAAGTTATATATTAGATTAGTTATCATTTCCATTACCCGTTATATAAACAACCAATCATCAACCCATGTATCATTGGGAAACTGGTCCCATATTATCCAGTAAGAGCCACCATCCCAAACGGAAAAGGAGTTGTACTAAGGTCTGGACCAGGTGGTTTTGCCCAATGTTGAAGCTAGGATTTTAGGGGCTTCAACAGTTGTGGAGTAGCAGTACCTCCCATTGCATTGGGTACATGTGGGGAGCAACAAATGTTGTGACACATGAGGGATACATGATGATACCATATAGTATAGCCATAGCTAGGGTATCCAATGGTGTACAGGGGAAAGTTGTAACATAAAATGGCATGATTAGGAGTGCGAAGACACTTGGTGCTATGTAGTGACCAATGATATGATGCAATAGGCACTTGGAGCGTTTCCTGCAAGGGGACTTATGGACAAGGGCATTAGGTTTACCCTGGGATGCATCTCACCTAGGATTGATGAAGATATTGTTGAGCATCTAAACACACCAAGTTTAGCAGAGACAGGGCTATGAGGGTGTTATCGGCAGATTCGAGGCAGAGGGAGTGTCGTCCGGAGGAGTAATATTGAGCACTTAGGAAACAAGAACGAGTTGTGGAGCAAAGGACTTTGCTTCATCTGCAAAAAACCTTAGAGGCCTGATCACTCATGCTTGAGTGATCTAGAGGATGTGGAAGAGGTGGAGTAGAGGGACATTCCTTTTGTATGCCAAGACGAGGAATCTTCTACAGATGACTCCAAGGGGTCATATGAGGATGCTTATGGGGAGCATGAGCAATCATGTGGAGTTGATGATAGTAGGCTGGATTTGTCCTCCAACATGCAGGGTGAGGAGTCAGAGGACCTAATGAGGGATATTTAGGATGACGATTCACGTGTGATGACTCAACCTAAACAACATATGGTGGAGCATGGGTCAACTCAGGAGGAGGTTATGCACATCATGCATGATAGTCCTTTAGGGGGTAGCCAGATGGAGGCTCACAGTGAGTTAGTGGAAGATATGCGGGTAACCTTGGGGTCAGCCATTGAGGAGGAGAAGACGGATGTGCGAGCATCTAGCATGGTGGCAGTAGTTGAAAATGTTTATCCTAGGGAGTATTGGAGGTCGATAGGGTAGTTCTATGGGAGGCTAGTAGATAGTAGGAGTATGATGTTCCTAAATAGGAGAGGGAGGAGATTTTGGATATGGTGGTACATCCATATTTGTGCCGACCCATTAATGAGGTGTTGGTAGATGCATATACAGTTAGCAAGACTGCAGTACTTTTAGGGAGCAGCATTCTCCAGGATTACATTGATGAGGCTTGCAACATAGCTTCCCCACTTGGGCCTATTATAGAGAGAGGGGCCTTAGTTTTCAGGAATTTCTCGTTGATGGGCAAGAAAAAGGAACATGAGTGAACCATGATTTGGCGACCACACACCAGAAAATTTCTGTATGCACACATCACCTCATTGGATTCTTCGACTGGGATAGATTGGGGGGTAATCATGAGTTGGTATCCTATTGATGGTACGATCTTAGTAGTTAGGAGAATAGCAGAGAAGGGACCCATAGACATGAAAGATACTAAAATCTCCATTTGGTAGTGGGGCACATGTCGACGGCCCTTCAACAGTCCATCTTGACTTCGGGAAAGCAGGATCAACATTGGATTTAGGTAGGGGTTGGATTGGAGAGAGGTGATGACTTGGTACATAGTTGGTGGGACAACTTATACAGTAAGAGATACGGCACATCCAGGGCCATGGAGCATTGATTCATGTTGGTGGCATTCACCTCATGAGGTAGTAGATACACCTAGATAAAGTGCACAATCTGAGCTAGGGGACTTCGGTGATGATCGGCCATGGTAGCATTAGGATTCAGGAATATTGATTGATGATAGGTGTGGTGAGAGATCAGTTTGGGATCCCGACATTGAGGGGTCTATTCCGGGTAGCATGACGCAGTGGCATAGCTGCATTGAGGGGTTTGTATGGGATCTGGGCATTGGATCTTAGCTACATCGGGCCAAGAAGGTGGCCCACATATTTGCAATTTCTTGAGGACAAGAAACGTTTTGGCTGGAATGACTGTAATATTATTAATTTACATTTTATCTAATTAGAATATTAGATTTTGTCTTCCTTAATTAATAGATTAATAGGAGGGTAGATGGACCCATAAATCTATTTATTATAGTAAAACCACTTCACAAGTGTGAAATTGGAACAACGCAGTAGTTGGAGGGGACAAGGAGATCATGTGAACAACACAGTCAAGGAGGAGGATATGGAACAAGAGAGAAACGTATTTATGATGTGGGCCCATGGGTGTGAGGGTTCCACAAGTATAATAAATGGGTGAGGGCAGCCATAGAGAGTATTCATGATTATTATTATTTTCTTTTCGTTCATTAATTGAGCACGCTTGAGCTATTTAGTCAAGTCTGGAGTGTTGTTTAGCACGAGGGTATCTCCAAGTGGAGAATTGAACCTCAACCTTAGGGGACTTCAATTGCCTACTTAGGAGAGGATTATTGTTGTTCATGTGAGATGACCTCAACATCCGATATTCAGGCCACTTGCAAAACATCTAGTGCTACACAGTCACTCAATGACTTACACAGTCCAGTAGCAGAGTTCATTAGAAGAGGGTGAAATTCCATAGCATTTCCACTTGGAATAAATTGAAGGGATCAATACTTCAATCGGTGGGCTTGGGAGTACTTGCAGCTATTCTATATTTCAGTTTAGCCCATATTTTGGCATACCCTGTAGTTATGCATTGCAAACCCTAGAAGGGTGATTTTCTGAGGTCAACCAATCCAGAAATCATGTCTAGGTTATTCTAGGTTTTGAAATAGATTCTGGATTCTATTTCCATCCCGAAATATGTGGTTAAGCTTGAAGATCTCTATGATATCAAAGATAGATTAAAAAAGGCCACTAATTCCAAACTTGAAATTTCTACTTTAAAGTTTGAATTAGTAAATCTTGCCACTGAATCTAAACCACAAAATGTCAATCTAGGACTCGAGCTAACACTAGAAGAAAGGTTTTATTTCATCAAACTTCTAAACAAATACACAAATGTTTTTTCTTGGAATTACGAATATTTAAGAACTTATGATACTTCTATCATTCAGCATACAGTTTTGATGATCTTCGATGAGAAACCGGCGCAAAAAAAGTTAAGGAAAACTCATCCCAACTTGGAAAGTCAAATTAAAACAGAGTTGAATAAACTCTTGAAAGCTAAAATTATTTTCCCTGTTAGACATTTGAATTGGGTTTAAAATCTAGTACTTGTTAGGAAAAAGCATGGAGACATTAGGATTTGTATAGATTTTAGAAATCTCAACAAGGCATGTCAAAAAGATAATTTCCCACTACCAAAAATGGAACTGACACTTGAAGTAGTAGCTGGTTCTGAATTAATGTCTTTTCTTGATGGTTTTTCAAGATACAATCAGATGCTAGTGCATCCAAATGATAGACTTAAAACTACATTTAGAACCAAATGGGGAACATATGCCTACCAAAAAATGCCTTTCGGTTTGATAAATGCCGGAGCTAATTTCCAAAGAGCCATGGATATAGCTTTCAAATGTTTGATTAATAGGTCAGTTTTTGTCTATCTAGATGACATAACTGTCTTTTCAAAGAAAGAGCCAACCATCTACATGATTTAAAACAGATCTTTGAACGGTGTAGAAGGTATGGCATCTCTTTAAATCCAAAGAAATCATTCTTTGATCTTAATGAAGGGAAACTCTTAGGATTTTTTGTGTCTGAAGATGGCATATAGATTGACCCTAATAGAATAAAAGAGATTTCTGATATCCCTTTTCCATATAATAATAAATCCATGCAATCATTTTTAGGACAGATAATTTTTTAAAAAGATTTGTTCCCGATTTTTCTCATAAAGCCTTACCTTTACAAACTATGATTAAGAAAAAGTCAGTTTTCAAATGGGGACATAAAGAAAAGGAAACCTTTGATTCAATCAAACAGGAAATTATTAAATCTCCAGCATTAAATACTCCTAATTTTTCTAATCATTTTATTTTTTACACTTTAGCCACTGCAACATCTTATGATGTTGTTTTGGCACAACTCAATGATCAACAGATTGAAGCATCGATCTCCTTATTTAGTTCAAATATGCAAGGAGTTGAACTTAGCTATTCAGAAGTAGAAAAAAAATCTTTTGCTGTGTTTAAATCTATCAAACACTTTAGGCCATTTCTCCTAAAAACACATACGAAAATCATTGTCCCATTTTTTGCAGTAAGACAATTCCTAGTACAAAGGGAAGTAGGAGAAAAAAGAGCCAATTGGGTAACAACCTTACAAGAATATGATATCGATATTAAACCAGCTAAAATTGTTAGAGGACAAGGTTTTTGCAGGTTATTAGCAGGAGCTTCCAATATTCCTGAACATCAAGATTAAGATAATACTTTTCAAGTGAATGAGATAAGTATCATAAATTCTGAATCTCAATATGCTTATCTGATCTTTTACTTAAAAAATGGATATGATCCTCCTAATCTCAGTTATAAAAGAAAGCGTGCTTTGAGATTAAAATATAAACACTTTGAGATCATTGATGAAGTGTTATTCAGAAGAAATTATGATTCCATTTTACTAAGATGTCTTGAAAAAAATGAAGCACACAAGGTTTTGCAGGAATTACATGATGGACCAGCAAGTGGACATTTTGGAGGAGACACTACAACTCACAAGATAATTCATGTTGGATATAAGTGGCCTACTTTGTTTAAAAATTCCCATGACTATGTAAGGAAATGTAAGACTTGCCATACTGCTAGTGGAAGACAACGAAAACCAGCTTTTCCTTTACAACTAGTAAACATTGAGAAACCATTTGAACAATGGGGACTTGATATTATAGGAGAAATTTTTCCGCATTCTTCCAGGAAAAACAGATACATCCTTACAGCTACATATTACTTCAGAAAGTGGGTAGAAGCAATTCCTTTAAAGGTAGCCAATTCTGATGTAATCATTGAATTCATTGATCAATTCATCATTACCAGGTTCGGTGTACCTAATGCCCTTATTTTTGATAATACATCGTATTTTTCCAGAAGTAGTATAATGGAATTTTCTCTCAAAAGAGGTTTTAAATTAAAATATTCTACAAATTATTATCCCCAAGGTAATGGTTTGGCTGAATCAACTAATAAGAATCTCTTTAAAATCATTAAAAGAACTATTGATCAAAATCAAAAGAATTGGCATAAGTCTTTGATCTTTGCACTATGGGAAGATTGTATAACTCAGAAGTCCTCAATAGGTACTTCACCTTTTAATCTAGTATATGGGAAAGAAGCTATAATACCTTCAAACCTAGCACTCCCATCTCTAGCCCTAGTACAATTTATTGAAGAAATTCCTTCATCTGTCCAATTAAGATTTTATCAAATCCTCAAATTAGATGAAGAAAGGGAGAAAGCCAAAACCACTCATGCTAAACGTCAACAACTTATAAATTATTCTTTTGATGCAAGTTCTACTGGATCTAAAACATTACAAATTGGTGATCTTGTTTTGAAATGGGACAAAGCACATGAATACAAAGGTAAACATACCAAATTTCAAAATATGTGGCTTGGACCATTTCAAATCATTGAAAAGATAGGCTCATCAACATTCATATTGCAAGATCTAACAGGAAAGAGAGAGTCTCTTCGTGTGAATGGGCTTATTTTGAAAAAAATATTTTCCTAAGGAGGTAACCCCTTCTTATATGTATATATTCATTATACAAGTTTGTTTGCCTTAGAAATAACGTTGTAAATAGTCTTCCATTGGCCTTTTACTATTGAAAACATCTTTGAGAAAATATTGTGAATATTTGCTTATGTAGATAGAAATTTTTAAGGAAGTGATTACAGTTTTGGAAAGTTAAATAAAATATGAAACTCTGAGAACTTGTTTAGAGTTTGTAAAATATTCCAAAACCTTGAAAATATTGTAAATCATTCTAAGTTTATAAAGTAGAGAGAGGTTATTTATAAAGAGTAAAGACGTTTTTCGAAACTTCGCATATAAAACTCTAAAAGGTCATCCATTAACTCTTGAGGAGAGAATCATTCATCCCATCCACTAAGTTTATGATTTTTCAGAGTTTAATTCTAAAAATATGTCTGATATAAAAGACAAGAGGTCTCATCACGAGCCTGCTTACCATGATCATAGGGAAGTAACTAAACTGACATTACCAATACTGCATATCAAAATAGGGTAATGGCTTATAATCATAAGACATGGGGTCTCATCAGGAGCCAGCTTGTTCAGTTCAATTACAACTAGTGAATGGCATTGTTATTAGCTGGCTCCCAAACTAGGACAATAGATTTTATCTTAAAAGTTAAAAGAAAAAAAATAAAAGATATATATCTTTTAAAAGTTATACTCTTATATGGATGGGATAATGGATGATTAATGGTTAAAAGGTAACCCTGTCGAGACTATAGATTTTGCTAGCAGAAGAGGCACTACCTGTTACAAAAGAGTAAATTTCAAAGCTAATTTGGAGAAGCTCCCTACTTTATCTTTATCAACCAATCAAAGCTTGACGAAACCAAAAATGTTTTTATTTTTAAAGGGATTAAAAAAAAATTGCAAGTAATTCTTATTTTATTTAGAGTTAGATTTTATCTAATTATTCTTGGATAGTTTTCTTTGTCCTCAAATATTTCTACTTACAAAAGATTTAGTTATCGCTTTATTTTTTCAGGGATAACTATTTTTCCCAGTGAATCGCCAATTGTTGTGTTGTACAAACAACCCTCCCCATTTCAAATTTTTGTATTAATTTTTAAATAAGAAATGGGTCCCGTTTTCTTTGAATAGTTATAGAATCAATAAAATATTTTGAAAAAATAAATTTTTATAAAAGGATATATAAAAATTTCCTTAGCATCGCTTATCGCAGATCAAGAAATAATGTGCACTCATGAAAATGTTTTAAGGAAATCTGATCCATCATAAAATAGAATCGAACCCCAATGAAAAAGGATTTATTAACGAAAAATGAAAAAACATGAAGGCCTTTATCGCATTTCACATATTCAAAATATAAAAGAAAAAACTCAAATGTGTTATCATTGAACCCCGATGCGATAAAAAAATCGCAAAAGCACATACCACATGAGCAAAAGTCCAAAACCTTTCCATTTTAAAAACTCCAACACAATAAACCCGATCGCAATCGCAAATCGGTGAAATCATACTATATCCTTATGTGCCCTTTTTAAAGTTCCTCGATGCGATAAGTCAAATCATGATTTCTCATCGCTAAAACACATATTTCATATCCAAAGGCACTCCTCTAAAACCTTACGATGCGATATCATTATTACAAAAGCACGCTTCCCGTAAATAAAAAACATGAAGTATTAAATATACACATTTTTAATCAAATAGATCATTTATAAAGGAAATATCAATGATTTGATATGATTTAAAAGCACTGCGCCCTCCATGCCAGCTCATAAATAATCGCAATCGTAGATATGAAATGGTAACACTTAAGCCTAACCTTTGAGACTTCCGATCTCCGATATGCGATCATCGCTGATCGGAGATCTGAAAAGTTATGGTATTAACTCTAAAATAGACCATTATGAATGTGCAACGAGACATCCCATAATGGAATTAAAGTCTCACATTATGGATTGTGAGGAAATCATTAAAAGATAGTCATGGTTGAAATCCTTCGTGGATTTAATTTAGGATGGTATGATATTTCTTTAATCTATCATCTTTATTATGATTAAATGCCATTTCTCCTCTCTTCCTTGTATTCTCTCTTAAAATAATTTTTTCCTTCATTATGCTCATTTGTTTTATTGTGCAAACTTGAGAAACAACTACCAGTCAAGAAAATTTCTAAGAAATCCAGGAAAGTGAAGGTACCCATCCTTCCAAAAGAGAAACCTGATAAATTTGTATTATTAGCTGATACTACTTGTCTGGGTCTCGGCAACACTTCATGGGAAGGAGTTTACAATATACTAGAGGCAGAAGATCCAACTGTAATTCAAGGAGGAGGAACAACAGATTCAAATAAAAAATCAGAAAGTACTCTGAAGGAATTGGCGATCTCCTATCTTCACAAAATAGTAGCTCGGGTGAATGTGTTCTCGTATAATGACTTGATGAGATGGATGATAGAAAGTATAAATATAATAGACAGGGCGTTCTTCACATCAGATGGAAGGATGTTTGGGTGTTTCAAAGTAGAAGACATCAAGAAGATGTATCACTTACCAGGACCCCTAGAAAATATACAATAAGGCATTTTTGGAAGCCTTCACCAAATAAAATGAAGTGGAGTCGAATCCTATCAAAGAATGGAGTCATTTTCCAGAAAACCATAAGCACAAACCTTTGGGTATGTACTCTGTAGAATCCTTGGCGTCTCCTTATTGCTATGTTGCAACGATGATGTGTAGATTGTTTGGAACCATTAACTTTGCTAAATTTTCTATTGAGATGGTAACTTTAATTGAAGCCGTTGTTAACTCCTACATTGTGGATTGGCCAACCATTTTATCTGATAAAATGGAAAACAGAATCCTCGATTATAGGAGAAACAAATATGTGTCTACTCGGGTAATACCCCCATTTTACATGAGTGATTATATTATTGAAACCATATGCTTAAACTCTAAATTCCCTATCTTAGGTTGGAAGTGGACTCCTCAAAACCTGACTCCTATCCACATTTATCACAAATATTTGTGGCAGGACTATTACAAAGACCATATATACATAATTTGTCATGGGATTATCTTGCCAGTTCACCGAGATATATTCAACAGACCCACTCCAAGGTTATCCGATGAGGCTAGCATTGACCTAAACTCAATCGAAAGCTGGTTTGGAGAGGAAAAATTCATCTATATCCGGCTATTCGGAAGCATCACTAATCCCCATGTTCTACCCTTGTACATTCCCGATAAATTGTTATCCCAAGAAATAGCCTATCAAATAAGAGAGAAAGGGATGTCTAGAAACCTAAAGAATTCAATGAAGCAGATGTGGCCTACATTTCCCCTCTGATGTGGATATTTTTCTCTACATGATTTTAAACATTCAGAGAAAAAAGCCAAAAAAATAAAAGAGCTTAGATTAGCATCCATCCCCAAAAGATAGTATGATCCAAAGAAAGTTGCCTATAACTTTACATCTATGGTATTGGTCGCTAAATTCAGACATGAAGATGTTGATTTTGACGATCTATTCACCTCGCCTGAGGTATTTTCACAGGTTAAAAATCTGGCAAATATAAAATTTGAAGCAAGTGACATGGAAAAGTTCATGTAGTTCAAGACCAAGAGACTACTAACAATACCTCTTGATCTATTAAGAACTACTCCCCTACTTCAACAGGAAGAACACAGTGAAGAAAAAAAAATCGAAAAAGAGCAGGACAAGGAGAATACAGGAAATAAGGTTGACTCTCAAACTGATAAGGAAGAGACAGGTAAAAAGGTTGATACTCAACCTGAACAAGAAAATACAGGTAAAAATGCTGGCGATTCCTCCGACACAAATATGCATATCGATTCAAATCTATTGAAGGAGTGGGAGCAGTTTGAATGAAAAATCAAGGGCTAGAACGATTCCCAGAATGTGGCTACAACGCAATCGCCCATGACACAACAACCCATGGTAACCAGTGTTATATTTGAAAGAGTAGTCGGCAATGCTAATACCCAAGATATTGAGATCATCCTAGAAAATCCTTCTGAGGAAATTGTATTGAAGGTTGAAGATATACCGCCCTTGGATGTCTTCTACAGTCCAAAGCATAGGGTTGTAGTTAGAAAACAAAGGAAGAAAAGGAAAATCGATCAGGGTCCATTTTCATCTCCTCAAGCCGAATTAATGAATGTTGTCTTGAAAGACTCTGAAGTTAATCCTCCAGAGGATTTAACTAAATTGTCTCAATATACAGGGGCTTATACAACAACGACAATGGATAAAGCGTCCGAAGTCAGCCAATTAATAAAAGACAAATATCAAAAAATAGCGCGGTTGGAAGAAAAGGCGACAGTGGATCATAAAAAAATAGCATAGCTAGAATAAAAGCTAATTAAAGAAAGACAACAGATTGAGTAGCTTAAAGAGTAGTTGAATCTTGAGAAACAAAATCTTGAACAACAAGCTCTACACAAGCAACAACAGCTGTCTCAAGAGCTGAACAAATTGCAGGTAATGCTTCAACAGGAGAAGATGACCAAAGAAGAACAGAGTGTTGTGTTACAAGCACAGATACACAAATTTAAGGAGTATCCTGAGATTGATCAGTTCAAAAAAGAGTCTCTCGAATCGAGTAAAGCATTGTCACAATAGCTTGATATTTTATGTCACAAAATATCACTGGGCGACCCTCTATTTGTAATAGCTACATTGCTCATAGAAAAGGCAGTAAACACAAGGCTTGAATTTGAATATGCCGATGAAAAAATTTCAGGGTTCCTCACATGGAAAGAAACAGAAAAAGGAATAGCTACCAATATTCCCAAGATCCAAGAATCACATAAGGAAAATTTGTTTGTAGAATGGGAAACAAAGTTAATTAAGTTAGAACGAGCTACCTCCAGGGCAAGAGTTGTAATGAAAATTTAGTGGAATTAATCAACGACAATTTGTATACGGCCAACTTTATTTCCGATTGCATCCCAGGGAAACTCCCAAAAGTCAAAGAATTAGAGAAACAGTGGAAGCAGGATTTAGCCAGCAAGGACCAACAGATCGGTGCAATGCAAAGACTCACATGGGATGCATTCTGGTTCTATTTGGTTAAACCACACAGCCAGCAGATGACTACAAAATGCCTCTCCCATGCCATTAATGATATGATTCCAGAGCTTTCGGATGCCACATATACTGGCCAGCTACATTCCCGATTGAGTCATCCTCTCGAAGTGAAAGAAATTCTATCAATTTTCCAACTGCGCGTACTAGATATGAAAGAGATGCAATGAACTTGTGCTAGTGGAGATCGCAATTCTATTTTTATGAAATTGGATCCCCGATTTTCATGTTTTGGTTGTTTCAACAGCATTCAAGTGATGTTTTAGATAGTTTGTTTTAGTTTTATTATTATTTAAACCCCTTTCATGTATTTAGAAAAGGGTCCTCAATTTGTATTAATTTTGACATGGGAAGCTACACTTTTATACTTCCGAATATATTATTTTTATTAATGGTGGATCACGATTATGCAATTTTATGAGGAAATTATTTTCAAGAATTTGCACTTTTGCTTTTCCTGGAAGTTGTTTTAAGTAAGAAAGCGGGATCAGAGTGTTATTTGCGTTAGAATATTACAAATGTATCTGGTATTTCTGTCATTATGATGTTGTTTAATTTTCCTTATGCGATGAAACATTCTCTTTAAAAATTGCTATTGTTTACATATGTATGCCTATGAAACAATCCTTAGTTATATCATTTCTGAAAACTTATAATTTTTATCTTTCAAAATTTATGTGAGCGAGATATATATATATATATATATATATATATATATATATATATATATATATATATATATATATATATATATATATATATATATATATATATATATATATATATATATATATATATATGAATGCGATATGTTATCATCATTATTTTATTTAATTTCTTAAACAAAGTAATTATTATATGTGAATGCATCTTTCTTTTGGATGAATAAGCCATCTATATGATTATTCATCTAAGCCAAACAAATCTAGAATCGCATTTATCATAGTATACCCAGGTTAAGTAGAGTTATTTGTATTTATTAAGTTATAGATTAGATTAATTATCATTTCCATTACCCTTTATACAAAAAACCAATCATCAACCCATATATCATTGGGAAATTGGTCCCATATTTTCCAGTTGGAGCCACCATCCCAAATAGAAAAGGAGTTGTACTAAGGTCCGAACTAGGTGGTTTTGCCCAATGTTGAAGCCAGGATTTTAGGGGCTTCAATAGTTGTAGAGTAGGATTACCTCCCATTGCATTGGGTACATGTGGGGAGCAACAAATGCAATGACACATGAGGGATACATGACGATACCATATAGTATAGTCGTAGCTAGGGTATCTAGTGGTGTACAGGGGAAAGTTGTAACATAAAATGGCATGATGAGGAGTGCGGAGAGACTTGGTGCTATGTAGTGACCAATGATATGACGCAACAGGCACTTGGAGCATTGCCTGCAAGGGGACTTATGGACAGGGGCATTAGGTGTACCCTGGGATGCATCTCACCTAGGATTGATGAAGATATTGTTGAGCATCTGGAGACACCAAGTTTAGTGGAGACATGGATATGAGGGTGTTATCGGTAGATTCGAGGCAGAGGGAGTGTCATCCGAAGGAGTAATCTTGAGCATTCAGGAAACAAGAACGAGTTGAGGAGCAAAGGAATTTGCTTCATCTGCAAAGAACCTTGGAGGCCTGATCACTCATGCTTGAGTGATCCAGAGGATGTGGTAGAGGTAGAGCAGAGGGACATTCCTTTTGTATGCCAAGACGAGGACTCTTTTGCAGATGAGTCCAAGGAGTCATATGAGGATTCTTCTGGGGAGCATGAGCAATCATGTGGAGTTGATGATAGTAGGCCAGATTTGTCCTCCAACATGTAGGGTGAGGAGTCAGAGGACCTAATGAGGGATATTTAGGATGATGATTCACGTGTGATGATTCAACCTAAACAACATATGGTGGAGCATGGGTCAACTGAGGAGGAGGCTATGCACATCATGAATGATAGTCCTTTAGGGGATAGCCAGATGGAGGCTCACAGTGAGTTAGTGGCAGATATGCGGTTAACCTTGGGGTCAGCCATTGCAGAGGAGAAGACAGATGTGCGAGCATCTAGCATGGTGGCAGTAGTTGCAAATGTTTATCCTAGGGAGTATTGGAGGTCGATAGGGTAGTTCTATGAGAGGCTAGTAGACAGCAAGAGTATAATGTTCCTGAACAGGAGAGGGAAGAGATGTTGGAGATGGTGGTGCATCCATATTTGTGCCGACCCATTAATGAGGTGCTGGTAGATGCATATACAGTTAGCAGGATTGTAGTAATTTCAGGGAGCAGCACTCTCCAGGATTACATTAATGAGCCTTGCAACATAGCTTCCCCACTTCGGCCTATTATAGAGAGACGAGCCTTCCTTTTTAGGAATTTCTCGTTGATAGGCAGGAAAAATGAACATGAGTTAACTATGAGTTGGCGACCACACACCAGACATGTTCTGCATGCACACATCACCTCATTGGATTCTTCGACCGGGATAGATCAAGGGGTAATCATGAGTTGGTATCCTATTGATGGTACGATCTTATTAGTCAGGAGCATAGCAGAGCAGGGACCTATAGACATGACATATACTACAATCTCCATTTGGCAGTGGGGCACATGTCAACGGCCCTCCAACAGTCCATCTTGACTTCGGGAGAGCAGGATCAACATTGGATTGAGGCAGGGGTTGGATTGGAGAGAGGTGATGACTTGGTACATAGTTGGTGGGACAACTTATACAATAAGAGATACGGCACAACCAGGGCCATGGAGCATTGATTCAAGTTGGTGGTATTCACCTCATGAGGCAGTAGATACACCCAGATAAAGTGCACAATCTGAGCTAGGGGACTTGGGTGATGATCGGCCATGGTGGCATTAGGATTTGGGAAGATTAATTGATGATAGGTGTGGTGAGAGATCAGTTTGGGATCTCGACATTGAGGGGTCTATTCTAGGTAGCATGACGTAGTGGCGTAGATGCATTGAGGGGTTTGTATGGGATCTGGGCATTGGATCTTAGTTACATCGGGCCAAGAAGGTGGCCCACATATTTGCAATTTCTTGAGGACAAGAAATGTTTTGGCTGGGATGACTATAATATTATTAATTTACATTTTATCTAATTAGAATATTATATTTTGTCTTCCTTAATTAATAGATAAATAGGAGGGTAGATGGACCCATAAATCCATTTAGTATAATAAAACCACTTCACAAGTGTGAAAGTGGAACAACGCAGTTGTTGGAGGGGACAAGGAGATCATGTGAACAACAAAGTCAAGGAGGAGGATATGGAACAAGAGAGAAACGTATTTATGATGTGGGCCCATGGGTGTGAGGGTTCCACAAGTATAATAAATGGGTGAGGGCAGCCATAGAGAGCATTCAGGATTATTATTATTTTCTTTTAGTTCATTAATTGAGCACGCTTGAGCTATTTAGTCAAGTTTGGAGTGTTTTTTAGCACGAGGGTATCTCCAAGCGGAGAACTAAACCTCATCCTTAGGGGACTTCAATTTCCTACTTAGGAGAGGATTATTGTTGTTCATGTGAGATGACCTCAACATCCGATATTCAGGCCACTTGCAAAACATCTAGTGCTACACAGTCACTCAATGACTTACACA
The DNA here is from genome assembly GCA_034641835.2 of Pinus albicaulis. Classification (NCBI taxonomy): domain Eukaryota; kingdom Viridiplantae; phylum Streptophyta; class Pinopsida; order Pinales; family Pinaceae; genus Pinus; species Pinus albicaulis. Next base: position 220,265,793 of record CM076575.1, on the reverse strand, counting down.
GTCCAGTAGCAGAGTTCATTAGAAGAGGGTCAAATTCCATAGCATTTCCACTTGGAATCAATTGAAGGGATCAATACTTCAATCGGTGGGCTTGGGAGTACTTGCATCTATTCTATATTTCAGTTTAGCCCATAGTTTGGCATACCCAGTAGTTATGCATTGAAAACCCTAGAAGGGTGATTTTATGAGGTCAACCAATCCAGAAATAATTTCTATGTTATTCTAGGTTTTGAAATAGATTCTGGATTCTAGTTCCCAGATTTTTATGAGCACCATAACATCCTCATCTACGCAGTCCTATTCACCCAACAATAGCATTTCCAGAAGGGTAGCATAGAGGAAGAGCTCGAGTAACGTATCAGAGAGAAGTGTTTTTAGTGGGAGAGCTAGAGGCCATTCCAAACCACTTTTTCTGGCTTGTGCGCTATCATTTTTTAAGCACTGTTGTATTGTTTTCACCTCTATATTAATAAAATGGCTCAAATGTTCTGTCTATTTTTATGGTGTTTTTAGTTTATTTCAATATTGTTGTAGTTTCTATTTTATTATGTTTTGTATTACTATCTTTTCATATTTGGGATATTACAGGTTGTTAATGTTTCCCAACAAAAAATTTCAAAGGAAACTAGATATTCCAATAGTTGACTTTTAAATGGACGACCGCATGACTGAGGGAGTCCGTGGAAAGACTCTGTGAAGAGTAGAAACCTTAGACAGATCTTCAGGATGAGGTATTGGTGTTGTTTGATGAATGTAGTGAATTTCTGAAAATTTTGCAAACTTTGAACATTGAGGACTCCTGTGTTATCACCAGGGAACCAATCGCTGGAACATAGCACCTAAATGATAACGTCAAAGCATGGGAGGAAGTATGGGAACTATGGAGAATATTTTAAACAAAAATATCACTTTGAGAAAGGAGGCTGAGTGGCTCAGGATGAGCCACATTTTCATGTTAGGGGCCTGTTAGAGTCTAGAATTTTTTTTTTTTGGTTAAAATTTGTAAGCATAGGGCTGCATAGTAGGGATGATGACCATGGGAGGTATGAGCAGAGCACAAAATATGGTTGTCATAGGAAACAAGGGGTGGCGCAAATGGACGTTGCATAGAGAGGTGTTTATGGCATAGTGGAGTCAACTGGCAAGAAGGATATTTTGAATGACCAGTAATAGGCATGGGCGAGATCAAGGATAGGTCAAGAAATATCGTAACAATTTGCAAGACAACTGGAGAAATAAAGGACAGGTTTAAGAAGGTTTGAGGGGCTTCTAGACGAGGATACAATGGGTTGCTGAAAATTTAACATGGATTGATGGTTAGATGTTGGATGTCTGACATAGGGAGGAGAGATGTATAGTTTGTATGTGGTTATACAATGTGTGTGTAATAATTATATAATGTCTATGTGTCAAAATTTATAGACCGGTCTATTAAATTTGATAGTGGCAATGCCACATTTTCTAATAATATTGCATGATTATATGTCAGAAGTTTATTATATCAGTCATGGTTCCTGTTTATACATGACAATTCTTTGAAAGGCAAATGAGCCTATTGATCTGTTGAATTTACTTAGTGCATAACGTCTTTTCCTTTAATGCTAATTTAAACTAATGGATGGATATGTTTCCTCCTATGTGTTATATTGATGTTTGAATGTGTTATTTATGTGTATTAGTTGTATGCATGTCAAATGGGGTTTATAATAGTCATGAACACTCATAACTATGTTTTATAGTGTCAATATTTCCATTTCTTATGTCGTATGGGACTTATATATTCCAAATTGTACATGGTTATTTCAAAAAATATTTAATGTTCTTAATGGGCTGAATGTTTGCAAGTTAGTTGGGCTTAATAGATAATGCTATCGGTTTGTAAGAGGAAATAGTATTTGCTAAATTTTGATATAATATCTAATGCTCAAAAGATTAAACCACTAAAACTTCTTGCACACTGCCATCCACAATTTTTTTCATTTTCTGGTAACATGGTCTATTATATGTAATTATGAGTTCAATGTCGCTTGTTATAGATAGTCCCATTATATTGTTGAAACCTAGTTATGAAAGTCGCCTATTAGCATGTCAGGTCAGACTTCACCCACTTCATGGGTGCTTCCAAAAGGACCAATGCTGAGCGGGGTTTTGTTGGCCACTATATATATGTATCATATCCTAGTCTTTCAGAATCTTACATTCCAACACTACCCCTTGTTTCTCCCCCAATTTCCCCTTGGCATACAAGTGGTTTATCCACTCATGTTTTTTGATTCCGGGGGCATAAATCTATGGTCATACAATATAATTTTAATGGATAATGGTAGTGACCATATGAATCTTCCTCATGGGCCCTTTATGAATCTCCTCTCCACTACAATATATGATGTTGTCACTTCGACTGTGAACTCAATAATATAACCTTCCAATGCACTCTCAAACCAGAAATTTACAACACGTGATATCTTATTACATACGACTTGCAACTGACGCACCTCCTCAGGATTCCACTATCTTGGTCCACCATGGTAGTAAGTAGGATTATTATTCTTTAGTTTTTGAACCTGATCCTTTAGAATATTAGGGAACACTCTAGATAAATATTCATTGAATTCAGTAAACACATACTTCTGCAACCATTTCTCCCTGCTTAGTCTCCGATTTTTTTTCTCTGCAAATTTGTGCTCATTCCATTTGAATCCTCGAGTTATTTATTCCATAGTGAGATTCCATGGTTTCCACATCTTTATCACAAGATAATACCATCATACAATGATCTTAGTCCCAAAAACAAAAATATTTTTTGGCACGCAAGATTCTAATAAACCAAGGTTTTGTTGCATAATTTGACCAACAAACCCGCTAAACACCATCCCTTTTGGTATCACCCACTAAGAGGAGGAAGTCTCACCCGAGGTGCTATGGGAGACTATTGGAACCAGGTTACTTTAGTTAGATGATATTACCGTAACTCAATGATACTAGGACATTGTCTTACTTCACAGGGTTCCATACACCTATCAAACACACACTTAACAGTCATTTTGAGACTTTGTGTTGCATGGGACTTCACATGTTTTTACAAAATCTATTTAATGCAACGTTCATTACTCACAACAATATTATGACTGAAGAATTTTATTTCCATAAACAGACCTTTTTCCAACATCAAATAAACTCATAATTCTTCAAACACAAGATTAATGTGATAAAGCTATAACAATGCTATTAACTCTATTAGCCATACAAGATATTAAAAAATACAGGTTATGAATTATATCATTATACAACCATTAAATCAGACAGTAGTAACAGGAACATAGCACATTTATACACCAGTGCGCATGGGGAAATCCATATTTCTTTCCATTAATTTAGCATAAGAAAGGGAAAACATGCACAACGCGCTACAATGGAAATCATTCAAACCTCACTTGCCAACCTTACCATATTTACTTGTGGCATAATACAATGCAAAAACACCCTTAACTCTACTACATATCTCTTTCTCTACACCTAGGCTACATAATAGCTATAGACACATACACATCTAACATCTAAAATTCTAATTACTATAAAAAAAGGCACATTCTCAGTGCCTCTTCATTCTCTTCTAGCTAACTTTCAAACCATCTCGGATGATTCTTCCTATTGGAATCCTCCTCCTTCGTGATTCTCGTTGACTTAATTATTCTCCACTTAAATGGTTTTTCCACATCGACTAACTATTTGGATATTATCTAAATTCTTATCTCCATCTGTACCATGCCATTTAACTTCCTATTCAAGCCTACTGAAAATATTTTATACCATATTGTCATCGCTCCACTCACTTCCTTCCCTCTGCAAATATTCTAGATACTTCTGCCATGATGTTCTTCCTCTCCTTCGCTCATAATATCTAAAATATTAAATACCATATTTATCAGCACACATCCTCATATGTTGGATTCTCTTTTCCTCTTCACGTGGTGCCAATTTCATAGTCTCTCTCTACTGTGTCAATCCTACTATTGCAAACTAGATACATCTCTCCAACACTGCTCTCTTCTACGTAGTCCTATGTAGTAACACTATCAATTTTTTTATTTTTAAATTTTCGTCCTCCAACACTTACCTACATATGTTCTCATTTCCAAAACATTTTGCACACTACAAACCTTCTTGACTTGTTAAGTCAAAAAAACTGTTGTGATGTAGGAATTCTTCTCTCCTTTTTTTTTTAATTATAAAATAAAATATTAAAGAGTCACAGTTAATCTCTTACATTATTAACTTTTAATAGACCAAATTAGTCATAGTGGACATTAATCATCATTTTATAACCATTTCAAAATAAAACAAGATGCCTATTTATTATTAGAATGATATTTAGAATTACGCGTGTATAAAGTGTATGTACGATAATAGTGTTGAGACGATAAAATAATTTAATCAAGCATTGTATTTGTAAGTTTATTGTGCAGGTAGTTGTGTTTAATTTGGAATAGGGTTGTTAGAATTTTAATTTTATTATTAATAACTATTAGATAAATGGTAAATATTTAATTTCTATGGAATATTCTAGGTTAATATTAGTAGTATTCATAAATCAAAGGTTGAGATTTATCTCTAAAGTACTTATGTCATTTCTGTTGTTGGTTTAATTAAAATGAATAATAAAAAATTGATGATTTAATTAAAATGAATAGTAAAACCCCTCATGGCGGTGAGGAACAAGGGTTAAGAGTTCTCGTGGGAACGTGAGGATTCACATATATAGAACATGGAGGAAACCAGTTAGGTTGGCTTGACGGCTGACCCACATCACCTAGTGTACGATACTCATTAACATCGGTTGTGAGATATTCCATTTCGTATTGGGGAGATTGGAGGGTGGCGAATCCTGGAACGATATAGAGGGTGGTGTAGGGAATCAAGTGTCATTTTGCAATGGTGAGTGTTCGAAAACTGGTGAGGTGAAGGATATGCGAAGAGGTGAGCTTAGTAGGAGTTGTCTGGGCCAGAAGAACAACCAACGTAGACATAGGCGCTTCGGCCTTTGTTGGTGAGTCGAGGTGTCATTATCTAGAGAATTGTGTTAGGGAGGGCTAACACTGTCAAGAGGGTAGATTCTGTTGAGCTTTCAAGGCTGGTCTATGAACGTTTTTGGACTGTTGGAGGTGGGTTCAGACTTGGGTGGAATAGTATTTGTCTTCGGTGGAGAGGAAGCACCGTAATTTTCCTCCCGTGTCTCGGTATAGGGTTTGGGGGTGAAGGGTGGTGTCTTTGAGGAGTCGAGAGTGGCTTCCACTGGATTGGGGTGGGTAATTGCTTCAACAAAGAGGGACAAATGGCTCTGGTGGAGAAGGTCTTAACCGCTGTGGGATCTGCAAGGAAATTTTGGAACGAGTAGAATACAACACGGCTTGGTGGTATCAAGTACTTCAAGATGAAATTGACTCCGCGTGTTGGGAGTTCTTCCATAGAGGTGTCGCAAAACTCTTGAGGGTCAAGTAAGGGTAAGTCTTGACCTCGACTCATGCTAGTAGTTGGTATGGGTGGCAATAATCTGGAGCATGGGAACATCGAGGGCTCACATCATGAGCTCCCTAGAAGTAGAGGTGGTGGTGCACGCAAGGGGAGAAGCACAGGATATGCTTCTCATGAACGGAGGGGAGGGGGTTCTGTTGTCGTTCGGGGTCACAAAATTGTTGTTGGTTGGGCGAGAGGTGGTCGACTCGTCATAGAGGCGCTAGGAGTCTCTGGCCAATGCGTCAGGGTGGTTGTGGTCTGCAACAAAGCTATTGCATGGGAAAATTCCAGGAGGTACTTTTATCCGTGATTCATCGTCTCGAGAATTCAGAATTTTTCCTTCAAGAGGAGCATGCAGAATTGATATCTACACTAAAAAAAATGCATTACTTTCAATGCCATACCCAGGAGCACGTCATACTGGTATGGCGAGGCTAGAATTTACTTTCAGGAAAGCTCGAGAAAATGGAGTGCTGGATGGAACACTTCAAAGAGCATGCTCAATGCTCCTTTCGCCCTCTACCACCTCTTGGTACTGCTCCAGATAACCCAGCCCCCATCACCTTTGACAAATAGCAATAGGTACAAGTGTTTTGTGTGTGTTGTCTATTTACTCGCACCTATGGCCTTTTGATTTGTGGATTGTTCCTCTCTTTATCTTTTTGTTTCATTGTCATATGCTATCTGTAATAATCAAAAAACCTAGTCGAGGTGAGACTACTTGCGTTTTTGCCTTGATGTACTTTCTTTTGACTCTATGAGTAGAAATTTGACTTACAAAAAAAAAGAATAATAAAAATTTTTTCATATGGACACGAGTTATGTTTTTTTGGGCATGAGGTATTAGTAAACCATGACATTGGCTAATATTATTGTAAAAATTTCTTTTTTACATATTAAGGATCTTAGTGCAAAAGTGGGACTAGATCTCCATAGTTACTAATATATATGTTTAATTGATGTGTTAATTCCTTTTATTATTATTAATACCTATTAGGTAATATTGGTAAACATCAAAACACTTATCTCATAATACATCTCACATGCCAAAAATTAAAAAATTCATAAAAATTAACTAAATTATATATTTTTGTAAATTGTTGTTATTATTATTATTAATGATTAAAAAAATTTAATAAATGAGTTAAACATATACCCATTTAAAAAACCATGTAACAAGATCTTTAATCATGGAGAGTCATTTTCACTTTATCATGGACATTGTAAATCCTAAATAGGCTTTGTTATAATGGCATGGGTCAATATCATGGCTTATGGATACCACATGCCCAAAAACCATAACTCATGTTCATATGACATTTTTTTAATTAACCAAAAGGGAAAAAATGCATAACTACTTTTGATATGTGCTACTAATAATAATATAGAATATTCATAGAATATTCTTCATAGGCTAAATCTTTACCATCTACCAAATAATTCTTAATAATTAAACAATTAAAACCATAACATAAATGATGTTGATAAGCATCAAGCCATGATAAGTATTAAAACACTTTTTTATGATCCATAAAAAAATCCTAAAACATATAAAAAGATTCTTAAGTATACATAATCACTCACATTTTACCATGGACATTCTTAATCTTAAACATGCTTTGTTACAATACCATGGGGCAATACAATGCCTTATCAATACCACATGCCCAAAAAACCATAACAGATTTTAATGGCACTAGTTCATATAACATTTTTTTAATTAATCAATTCAATAAAAAATACAAAAATAACATAACTACTTTGAAATAACGATCAATATTTGATTTGTATTTACTAATAAAAATATCTTAAAATATCTAATAAAAGGTAAATTAAAATTCTAAAAGTCTCATTTCTAATTGAAATTTTTGAAAAATTATATTTCAAAATAAACTAACCTAACTACATAATAATAATATCTAAAATAAAATTATAATTTAGTCAATTTTTATATTTTTTAAATCTTAAAAATATTTTGATAACTAATTATAAAATCATTTAATATACCCTAAAACTATTCCTGTTTGGCTAAGAGCTAGTCTTCTTGCCATGTGGGTTATTCCACGTGGCGTGGTTTTCCTTGAATACGAGTAACGAGCCAGTTTGCATTAGCGAATATTAAGGAGAAATTGTTGTTGTGACTGCTTTAACAACTGAATTATGATAGATTTTTCCAAAATTAAATAAAATATATATCTTAAAAATTAACCATATAAGTATATACTAACCCATGGTTGATGAGATAGAATGAGGTAAAGAAGAAGGGGATATGAAACATTATTCACCATGCAATTTATTTGTTACTATTGGAAAATGTTTGTTAGTGTTGCCCAACAAGAAATTCAAAGGAATCTAGATATTCCAATAGTTGACTTCGAAATGGACGACTTCCATATGGCATTTCCACTGAGCACAACAAGTGCATTCATATTTATTCACTTCTGTATAATAATTGGGCAGAGGAGGTGTTTCCAGAATATTTCATGGCGATGGAACACAGTGCTCGACGGCCACATCCATACACAGTACAGATGCACGCATGAGCTGATAATTATGTATAACAGAAGACCAGCATGCAATCTGCTTAGTTTCCCTTTTGTATAGGATCTAAGTAGCGCCATAACTTGTACCAGTTGTTACTGAGCTTTCTTTTCAGATTGATTTGAGAATCTATCCATCTCCGGGATTTTCAGTGTTTTGTAGCCAATTATTATTAGAAAGTCTAAACTGTTGTACCGAGTGTCACCACGCGTTCCTCCCCTTTTCTTTTGCGAATTCTGCTTTGCTTATTGCTTGCCTTTTCAATGATTTACTGCATGAAGAGATTGATGGACTTCTAACAGCCGAATTAACGCCTGGTCACATCAAGTAGCGCTAGTTATTTTCCTGATGGTCAAATTAGGTCACGCGCTATAAAAGGGCAGACAATGAAATGCAGATAGAGGATAAAGTTTGAGTGAAGATGGATGTAATATTTGTTAGATGTTATTTTTTCAGAATTTTAATTTAATTATCAATAATTATTACGTGAACTATAGAGATTTAATTTTATGAAATAAGTTACAATATTTATAGTAATATTGAGAGATTAAAGGTTATGATTTATTTTCAAGTTATTTGTGTTTTTTTAATTAATTTGAAATTTTTAATTAATTTATCTCAAATTAATTAATTAAAGAAAATGTCATATGAACAAGTTTCATATTGACCATGTGGTATTGATAAACCATGGTATTGTAACACAAATTATTTAAAAATAAGGTGAATCTCCATTGTTAAGAAGGTTTTATAATCTCTGGAATTTGAGTGCCTCAAGCATTTTTTACTATTGAATCCATTATGTATTCAAAAATGTATTTTAAATAACAATAAAAATCACATTCTTACTTGAAATTGCATTATGGTAAATTAAGATGAAAAAGGTTATTCCCTTAAAGTCCCTCTTTTTGTAACTTTTAATAATAATAATTTAAAATAAATTATAATCTACTTAATTTTTATGATTTTAAAAAAAATCTGAACAATGTGAGATGTAGATAATCAGATAAGTATTTTGTTGCTTAGCATATATTGATATCTATGTGGTTTCTCAAACATTCAATAATTATGAAATTTTTTCTTTTTAAATAAAATTGATTAATTAAAAATAATGTCATATGAACATGCTTTATAGTTTTAGTGCATGTAAGATTACCAATGGATGATATTGGTCCATGATATTATGACAAAGTGAATTTACCGGTTAAGAATTTCATAGTAAAGTATTGTTAATTTTTATGGTTAAGAATTATATATATATATATATATATATATATATATATATATATATATATATATATATATATATATATATATATATATATATATATATATATATATATGATGACTGTTGATCAACAGTTGTCATTGATGTCAACCCAAGCAGCACCAGGGGCTAACCCAATATTGCATGAGAATTTTGACCTAACAAATTAATATATTCTGGGTCAATAATGCTTTTGATGGTTTCTACTTGACGAGATGTTTCCGTTGATATATGGCACACCATGTAATTCTTCACGGTTTGAGAGATATTCATGTTTGAAGTTTGTACCCCAGTTAGTGGGCTAAAACTCCATGGGGTTGGGGCATGGGTCTTTGAAAAGTCATAATTAATATTTTTTAAGCTCCTAAAATCCCTCCCACGTTCACTTGTTGAAACCCCTCTCAACTTAAGCATTCATATAAATTGTGATCTTCATTTCCTCCTTAGGCATGGGATTCAGCCATCTGAAACAGGTCATCGTGGAATTTTCACTCTAAATTTTTTTCTATGAAGGCTCAAAAGATGAAATTTTTATGAGGCAAAGCCGAAATCCTGAGGAAGCTGCAGTAAAAATTTCAGATCAATTTGCACAAAATTTTTGGAGATATGATCTGTGGAAGTAAGGGTTTTTGCAGGCTCCTGAAATTCGTCTCAAAGAAGTGACCTTGGTAAAATCATCATAACTATCTCTCTGAGTATCAGATTGGAATTCCGTAAAAAGTGAAGGATATTGAACAGTCTCTACTTTGTTCTCTATCAATTTCAGAAACAAATAAAGAAACAGTGAAATGTGGCATGTCGTACAAGTGCGCTCTGCTGAAACAGTCCTTAATTAGGGTATTGTGAGATATTGGGTATAAATCTCTCTTGAAGAATCCAAATTGGGTCAGACCTGTGGCATTGAAAAGAAGACTCAGAGGACTACTACAAGACCGAAAATGAGATATTGAGGATCTGAAATAACAGAGATACACCTGATTCAATATCGAGCTCCTAGAAGACAAGAAAAAGCTAGATCATGTGTTGTCAAGGGTTGCAAAGGACCAGACTTTCTACGACAACAAAGAAAAGTAAGGTACAACAGAGAGTAGCATGACAAGAGCAACAACCAAGGTACATAACAACAACACGAAGTTCATCATATGAAGTCTTCAAGTGGGCAGGACTGCATAAAATCATTGTAAAGGTATCATTGTACTAAGTCATTGTAAATACATTATTGTAAAAATTGTACTAGTGTCTATCTGCCAAGGGTTGAAGAGGTAATGTTGGGAGGTCTAGGATTTGATTAGGTGGTTCTGTCAAGTTGGGATTATGGTCTAGTATATCTTCTTCTTCTGCATCATTCTATATCATTGTAAAGTGGACCATTTTCCCTGGTACGGGAGTCCATTCTTCTTTTATTCTTCTATAGGGTGGTAAGGTGGTGCTAGGGTGAGTTGTGGCTCATTGGGTGTTGGGGCATCCGTTCAGTTGACTACTAAAGAATTTCGGGCATTGGAGCGTCCATCTAGTGGAGCTGGAGAAGAATTCTTTTCTAGATTCTAGGAAGTTGGAGCTTTATTTTCAATTGGAGTTTAATATTAAAGAATTATTAGAAAAGCATTAGGTGGTTTTTGTCCTAGAGTGGGTTTCCACCTTAAAAACTGTGTGCATTTGTGTTCCTCTTGTTTGCTACTATCATTGTACACACACTGATAATAATTGAAGATTAAATATTGCTCTAATTGAAAGGAATACTGATTCACCCCCCTCTCTCAGTATTTCCAACAATTGGAATCAGAGCTTGGTTCCTTCAATAACAGTTTAACAGCTGCAAGGAGGTCATGGAGCATACCAAAAATGGTGTACCTCTATTCAATGAAAATAATTATGCACTTTGGAAAGGAAGAATGGAGGTCTATCTCTTGGTGCAAGTTTACGAAGTATGGGACACTGTTCAAAATGGATTTACATCAATCGCGGATGAACAAGGTAAGAAGAATTTGGTAAATGATGCAAAATCAAAGAATATTATTATCAATGGACTTATTGAATCTTCTTATCATAAGGTGTTGGGTTGTAAAACTACCAAAAATGTATGGGACAAGCTTGAGAATATATATGCAGGTGACTCAAATGTCAAAGAGGCAAAGCTTCAAATCTACAGAGAAACATTTGAGCAACTCAGAATGAAAGAAGATTGCAACATTTCTGCATACTTTCAATATGTTGATGAAAAAAACAATACTCTAGAAGGATTAGGAGAGCCAGTTGAAGAGAAGACTATTATACGGAAGATTCTTAGAACGTTACCAGGGAGATTCAACCCAAAGGTATCGGCCTTAGAATACAGTGCAAATCTAGACAAACTCAGCAAAGAGGAATTACATGGAGTTCTCATAGCATATGAAATGAGACTTGATGAAGAAGAGGGTACTTCACATTTAGAAACTGCGTTCGTTGCCTCTAAGAAAACCAATAAGGATAAACAACCTTCAATTGAAAATACATGCACCTGCAAGTGTGAAGAAAAGGGAGATGATGAAGAAGGTCTTCTAGATGAAGAATATGCTTACTTCACGAGAAAAATACAAATTGTTAAGGGACAATTCAAAGGTAAACTTCCATTGATATGTTTCAGCTGTAATGAGGTTGGCCATTTTACAGCAAAATGTCCAAACAAAAGTAATGACAACTCAAAAAGAAAGAAAGGCTTTAAGAAATTCAACAAGCAAGGATCCAAAAGGAAATTTCTCTCTAAAGAAGATAGCTCATCATTCGATGAAGAAAATGATAGTGAAGAAGAAGCCAATGAGAGAGTATCATTTATGGTAGGCCAAGCACAATAAACCTAAGAAAAATAAGCAAGAGGTATCAAACAACGAAGAAGAAGGATGGACCATAGACGAATTTTATGAGGAAGCAATCAAGCTTATAAAAGATCTCAAGGCGAAGAATATATGTTCCAAAACACTTGAAGAACAAGTTCAAGGTCTCAAAATTGAAGTTGAAGAACACAAATGCATTGAAGAGTAACTTCAAAAGAAATTGGAAGAAAGCAACCGAGAAAGGGAAGAATTAGAAGCCGAAGTAGTCTCGCTGCATGAGGAAGTGAAGAAAGGAACAAATATCCAAAACTATGCCAACAGCTCAAGGGCATTGGAAGAACTCATCAACAATCAACGATCTTACAACAAAAAAATGGCATCGGTTACAAAGAAGAAGAAGCAGGACCTTCTACAACAAAATACAATGAACCTATGAGATCTGACATGCATATAGACTTTATTGGACAAGATTCGCAAGAACATCATTGGAAGATAATTCCTCGATGAAAATTTCCATCGAGGTACCAACATATTTTTTATGGCTACTGTTATTCATGTGGAAAATTTGGTCATAAAGCTGTAGAATGTCGCACGTACCCTAGGAACGAATACAATTCCAGGAGATCTGTCAAATATGAACCTCCCAGGGCTCAGCGAAACATCAATAGATTTGAACATTTAAGAAATAATATTGAATGTTACAAATGTTGAAACTTTGGACACATAGCTAAAGACTGCAGACTTGAAAATTCTCCAGAAGAATCTTCAAAGCCATAGAATGAACGAACATGGAAGAAGAAGATGATAATTGTGCTCTCGCTCTCAAGTCTCAAAAGAACAAATATGTGTGGTATGTTGATAGCGGTTGCTCAACACATATGACTGGAGATAGAAATAAATTTGTATCTCTGAAAGAGAAGAAGGATGGAACCCTGTCCTTTGGAAATGATGGATCTTCAAATGTTATAGAATCAGGTACTGTCACTCTCGGAAGAAAATATGTTCTAGCCAAGAATGTTCTATTGGTTGAAAACATGAATCACAATCTGCTCAGTGTTGGACAAATGTGTGATCAAGGACACACAATACTATTCAACTCCACAAAATGTGAAATCAGGAAAGACGTGTATGGTGAAATTGTGGCTATAGAAAGTCGAGCTCCAAATGACATATATGTTCTGGATGAAGAAACTAAAGCATGTGTAATAGCTAAAGAGGATGATACAATAATTGGTAGCAATGATGATCGACTAAGTAAGAATTTTGCTATAAAGGTGCAAAATGATTTCGAGATGTCTTTACTTGGTTACAAATTGAGCATAGACGACTCATCTGAGGATGTGGATCAAAGGTTGTACAAATCTACGATTAGTAGTCATCTATATGTAACATCCTCCCGACCAGATGTTATGCAAGCAGTTGGACAAGTAGCAAGATTATAAGCAGCACCAAAAGAATCAAATATTAAATATTCGCCAGCATTGGAATATCTTCGCCAAAATCTTGGGATTCTCCCAAGTTCTCATTAGATTTTCCTTTTTCAAAATATAAAGGGGGAGTGGAAGTGTGTACAGCTCCGCAGGATGGTTGTATTTCAGGGGGAGTTACCCTTTGCCATTGATGTCAAAGGGGGAGAGAATTTTGTAGGAAGAGGTGTCATGATTGCAGGGGGAGTACTTGTGTTGCCATCAATGACAAAGGGGGAGATTGTTGATCAGCTGTTGTCATTGATGTCAACCCAAGCAGCACCAGGGGCTAACCCCATATTGCATGGGAATTTTTACCTACCAAATTAATATACTCTAGGTCAATAATTATTTTTATGGTTTCTACTTGATGAGATGTTTCCGTTGATATATGGCACGCCATGTAATTCCTCACGGTTTGACATATATTCATGTTTGAAGTTTGTACCCCAGTTAGTGGGCTAAAAACCCATGGGGTTGGGGCATGGGTCTTTGAAAAGTCATAATTAATATTTTTTAAGCCATAAAAGCCCTCCCACGTTCACTTGTTGAAGCCCCTCTCAACTTAAGCATTCATATAAATTTTGATCTTCATTTCCTCCTTAAGCATGAGATTTGGCCATCTGAAATAGGTCATCATGGCATTGTCGCTCTAAATTTTTTTATACGAAGGCTCAGAAGCTGAAATTTTTATGAGGAGAAGCCGAAATCTTGAGGAAGCTGCAGTAAAAATTTCAGATCAATTTGCACAAATTTTTTGGAGATATGATCTGTGGAAGTAAGGGTTTTTGTGGGCTCCTGAAATTCATCTCAAAGAAGTGACCTTGTAAAATTGTCATAACTCTCTCTCTCAGTATCGGATTGGAATTATGTAAAAATTGGAGGATAGTGCAGAGTCTATACTTTGCGCTTTATCAATTTCAGAAACAAATGAAGAAACAATGACACGTGGCACGTCTTACAAATGCGCTATGCTGAAACAGTCCTTAATTAGGGCATTGTGAGAGATTGGGTATAAATCTCTCTTGAAGAATCCAAATTGAGTCAGACCTATGGCACTGGAAAGAAGACTCAGAGGACTACTACAAGACCAAAAATTAGATATTGGGGATCTGAAATAACAGAGATACACCTGATTCAATATCGAGCTCCTAGAAGGCAAGAAAAAGCTAGATCATGTGTTGTCAAGGGTTGCAAAGGACCGGAATTTCTACGAAAACAAAGCAAAGTAAGGTGCAGCAGAGGGTAGCATGACAAGAGCAACAACCAAGGTACATAAAAGTAGCAAGAAGTTCATCATATGAAGTCTTCAAGTGGGCAGCACTTCATACAATCATTGTAAAGGTATCATTGTACTAAGTCATCGTAAATACATTATTGTAAAAATTGTACTAGTGTCTATCTGCCAAGGGTTGAAGAGGCAGTGTTGGGAGGTCTAGGATCTCATTAGGTGGTTGTGTCAAGTTGGGGTTATGGTCTAGTATATCTTCTTCTTCTGCATCATTCTATATCATTGTAAAGTGTACCATTTTCCCTGGTACGGGAGTCCATTCTTCTTTTATTCTTCTATAGGGTGGTAGGGTGGTGCTAGGGTGAGTTCTAGCTCATTGGGTGTTGGGGCATCCATTCAGTTGACTACTAAAGAATCTCGGGCATTGGAGCGTCCATCCAGTGGGAGCTGGAGAAGAATGCTTTTCTAGATTCTAGGAAGTTGGAGCTTTATTTTCAATTGGAGTTGAATATTAAAGAATTATTAGAAAAGAATTAGGTGGTTTTTGTCTTGGAGTGGGTTTCCACCTTAAAAGCTATGCACATTTGTGTTCCTCTTGTTTGCTGCTATCATTGTACAAACACTAATAATAATTGAAGATTAACTAATGCTCTAATTGAAAGGAATACTGATTCAACCCCCCCCCCCCCTCTCAGTGTTTCCAACAATGATGATGATGATGATGATGATGATGGTTAACATCCACTGACACCACACCAATATTTGGTCTATCGGACCTAAAGAAAATATTTATTTAGTTTGATTTAAGATTTTATTCCTATGCTCAAAAAGCTTGGAGAGAAGCCTCCCAAGCTCACTATAATTTTGACATCCTAAAAGGCTAGGAAGGTCAGTATTGCAACAAAGATTATGAAATTGAGCTTGGTTGTACGCCGGACACTCTAAGAAGAAGTGATTTTCATTCTCAATGTTTATATATATATATATATATATATATATATATATATATATATAGAAGTTAAGAATTTCCATAGTAAATTGGGGGTGAATACCTATGATTAATAATTTTGTTTAACAATTTTTAATTAAAATTAATAATAATTTAGAATATAATTAATTATTATTATTTTTAAGTCTTTTTAATGTAAGATTTATCAGGGGGTAAGTGTTTTGATGTTTATTGGCATTTATCAATCATTTAATTTATATAGCTTTGTTAATTTTAGTAGTAGTCAAAATAGAGTGTTAGAAATTTATTTCAAAAGTAATAACTTATATATATATATATATATATATATATATATATATATATATATATATATATATAAGTTAAGAATTTTCATAGTAAAGTGGGGTGAATACCTATGATTAATAATTTAGTTTAACCTTTTTTAATTAAAATTAATAATAATTTAAAATAAAATAAAATTTTATTATTTTCAAGTTTTTTTAATGTAAAATTTATCATGAGATAAGTGTTTCGATGTTTATTAGCATTTATCAATCACTTAATTTATATGGATTTGATTAAAAAATTAAAGCATCATGCTTTTGAAAATGTAAATTAGTTATAGCTCATTTTCTTTTTCTTTTTCTTTTTCCCATTGCCTCGTCCATTTATTTATTTATTTATTCTCTAACTCCGTGTGCAAGATATATGAAGTTGTGTTATGTATTTTAATATTATTTTTTGAAAAATTTGAGTGTTATTATCATTTTTTAAAATATATTTAAATTTTATAAATTAATTTAAAATTTTATAGCTTGTTTTTGAAAAAACATATTTATGGAATCTATGCTTCTGTGATCCATCATATAAATTGTAAAAAATCTTTCGGTAATAATCACATGCAATGGAACATTGTCGACGCATTTCGAACTAACCTAGTCCTGATGATGAACCACACTGGTTGGTTCGAAACACGTCGACAATGTTCCATTGCATGTGATTATTATCGAAAGGTTTTTTACCAAACATATTTACGTTTTCTAGAATAATTATTAATGAATAAAAAAATATAATACTATCAAATTTTTATGAAGACTTTATGTAGAGTGATCCTTGGAGAAATTAAGGGATTGTTAACAGCCATATTTATGTCTTAGTTCAAGGATTTGATGGTGAGAATTAATAATAAAAAGGAAGATATGAAACTCCTTAAGAGAAGTGATGCTGGAAAAACCATATCGTTGTTGTGAGGGTAGTTTTGGTGAAGACCCTATGAGTTGGTTATCTTAGAGGAGTATGAAAATATCTAGAGCGAAGTTTGAGGAGTCTATGTCCAATAACTCTTGGAGTATATAGAAGGTTTGATAGTGTTATATTGGATGGATGGAGATGCAACAATTATGAAGTTGAAGAAGTTACAGTGATCAATAGAAGAGGAGGCAAAGTACCTGCCAGATGTGTTCAAGGTACGTGGTCTGAGAAGAATATAGTGCACACCTTCAACAAATAGGTCTACTGTACAGTTTAGAGAAATATTTGTAGTCATAGATATTTTACTCCAAACCCTATTTTTCCTTGTATCAAGGTTGTATGTAAGAGGCATGATCCCTGGTATAGGAGCCTTATGTTTCTAGTATTAAGATTTGTAATATAACAAATTTTGGGTTAAAATAATTATTTTGTACCAGTTGATTCACTGGTGTACATTATTATGTTATGAAAAGTGTTTGTGTTGTGGAATTTGAGTGTGTTTGTGATTGTGATCTTAGACGCAAACCCGATTCGTATGTGTTGTGGAAAAATCAACACCTACCTCCTTAGGTGAGGTGCTATAAAACCTTAAATTGCATGAGCACAAGACAAACTTCAAGTGGGTGGAAGAAAAGAAACTTTTTATTACAATAAACATAAAATTGTACACTAATTGACAATAATTTCTCCCTTTCTTATCCTCTCTCAGATTTGAATGAAGCTAGGTATTTATACAAAAATAATAATATCTAAATTGAGTGATAGATTTCATGACCAACATGAAGGAATCAAGTGGCACATCTTGTTACAACAACACATTTAGAATTTGGAATGATTTGGGAAAAAGTCGACTCATATCAACTGTGAATTGTTGGCAGTTTAGTTTTCCTTCCTGATTAGTCACCCACTTGCCTTCATTTCCTTCCATAATGAGAAACCCATGTTTTTTGTATAGTTGAAGTAGTAATACTTGAGTTAGCATAATGTGCCAAGGTTGCATCAATGTATGTTATGGAAATAAAATTTGCAACAAAAGAAATTCAAGGAAATCATGAGTTGTAGCAAATTCCTTGGTCTTGGGTGAGTTCCAATTTCCCTTTAGTGATTGTACCAGTGTCGAAACATTTTAGAGAAGTGAAATTGGTGGGATGGAAGAGTGTCACAACACTCTCCTTATCGTAGCTCATGGAGTTGTAGTTCCTATTCTCGAATTACTATTGGAGTTGTAGAGACATGGATATTATAGCATCATTTTCCACTTTTGTATATTTGGTGCTCTGAGTTATGGCCTTAGGAAGCCCTTTCCCTTGAGACTTGTTCCTTTATCTAAAAAAAATTATTTTAAATTCCATACGCGATTATGCCCTATTAAAAGCATATGCACATGCGGGTCCATCTATACCCAACCTGTGTATATAATTTGAAATATGAAAAAATATAAAAATCCCTATTTTATGGGCGGGGATTACGGGTTACACCGAAAGTCTACATATAGGAGTCTGTGGCCTAACTATATCCCAACTAAAACAATTATTTTGTGGTGGTATAAATACACCTCACAGAAAGGCCTAAAAGAAGAAAAAAAAAGGATATTGATATTATAGCCAATTAGTCCCTGATCAAATCTAATTTATCCCCGTGGCTCCTGCACTCCCAGATCGTCGAAACCCTTGTTTCCTCACAGAGACAATCATCCCATTTATATGAAATATATGTATATGCATTGTGAATAGGGTTGTTGAGGCTTTGGCTGGACAGATCTGAAGGATGATTTTTCTTGGAGCTGTGGCTAAATCAGGTGGTATGCCTCCACATTTCTTTGCAAATATCAATAAATAATCTTTGTTCTATTCTTTATAGTTATGATATTTAAGCTTTAGCTCATGTTATGACCCTATTATGAATGATCTCATGTTCTATTCATATATGCTTATAATATCTAACGCTAATATCTTGAACACGAATTGAACTTCTGCTAGTATATATTATTTTCTTAAATGAGTGCTAGTTTTGAAGCGTTGGAAGAAGCAAAGGGTTTGAACCCTACAGGATCACCATCCAACATAGGACCTATCGGTACTATCCTTTCATCCTATTTTAGTAGTTTTAGCATTAGGACTGCTTGTTTGCATGCTTCTTGTTGTTGAATGCCCTTCACTCTTTTGGGGCTGTCAACCCATACCCTAGGACTTTTTTATCCCATAACAGAATTGAAGATTCCTCTAGGGATTACATTCTTCTAATTCCTAGTTAGGGTTATCTCTCTCCTGATCTAGGATTTCTTGTTTGGTTTATTGAATTTTCCAGTATCTTTGATTTATTTTCAATCCGGGAAGAAAGTCTGATCTTCTTGACCAGACCTAAATTTTTATTTTTTCTTTGTCATTTTTTATATATGTGTTTTCCAGTTCACATGGTCATGTACACATGTACTTTTGTCCAAATAAACATGCGTATATGTGTGTTTCCTTGAGTACATTCACGTATATACATAGGTCCCTCACTAGCAAGTCGCGTATGTTTATTTTTAAATGATTTTTTCAAATTCAAAGTCCAGTAAATGGTTTTGCCTGATTCTTATTGCTTCGGTTTAGTTATCGATGATATGAGGGAGTCTTGCTTCTTGTAATTTTCTAGTTTCCTATTTCTCTTGGCGGAAAGACCTAGTCAACCCAGGGTTTGATTTTTTGGTGAAGTGTTATTTTTTATGTTTGGGTTCAAGGATTCTTTTTGAAGTTCTTGAATGTTATGAGCCTTTGGAACAAGGAATTGGTTTCAATTTACTTATAACCTAGCCTTTACATTTCTTTACCTTTCATTCTTGAAAGTTGGCATTTTTTTGTTTTTCTTTATTTTTGAGAAAGTGCTTCTTGTAATCGTGAATTTTTTTTTGGTCTTCATGAAATATTTCTTGCTTGCTAGAGTTTTTATGCCATTGTTCATATCAGTTTATTTGGGTTTATATCCTCTTTTCATTTGAAGTCTCATCATTTCAATGATTGATATGGCTTGTAGAATTTGAGGTTGTTTACGCTTGAATTTGTTATTCAAGTCTTTGGTGTTCTTGTCTTCTCGAACTCTTTTTCCCTTAAAAAGAAAAAATATAAAAACATCTTTTTGTTGCCTTTCTTTTTCTTTGGATTTTTTTTTTTGGGTTTCTTTTAATTTTTCAAACAAGTACGCAAATATTCACTTAAAGTTGAAATGTGTTGTGTTTGGAAGTTCTTCTTCTTTGTATTTGTTTTCTCTTTGATTCCCAAATTTTTGCCTTTTGGTTTCTTAAAAGAACACATTTGTTTGTTTAAGATAAATTTGTAAGACCTTGCATTTTAAGAATTTTTGTATGCATTAGGATAGATTCATTTTGGGCATTTAGCTGTCTAGTAAGTTTTTTGAATGTGTGAATCCAAAATTGATTAAAAAAAAAGGTTTTTATTTATTAGGTTTCTTGTAGAACCTTTGTAGAAGTCACTTTTCATTGAAGAAAATGAGTTGCATTTTCATGTAGATAGGTATTATATTGATTTATTTTGATTCAAAACACCATCAGTTTCACTTCCATTTCCCTATGTCCTAAATAACAACTAAATAAAATCAAAGCACTAAAATTAAAATGAACTAGATTTTTTTGATTTGTCAGATATACATCAACTAGTCTATGTCATGTAGGGCCTTGGGATAGGTGTGTGGAGATTTAACTCTCTAAGGCCACTGTAAAAAAATATATAAGTTGATTAAAGAATGTAAATCTAGTCTCGTAAGTTGTCCAGGAAATGTCTTCTTACAAATGAGTTAAGCACGAGGACGAGTGAAGGGAAGGAAAAAGAGATCCCCCATCTCCTACTTGTTGGATCTCATGCCCTGGATTGTTCTTCCCAGCTTCCGATATGAACTGGTTACCTTAGTTACCTTTCCCAGGGACCACATAGGTGATTGTGGGGGGGAATACCGATGGTACCTAAGGAAAAAGTTGTATCACTCTCATTAGTACTTCTAGAGGGTGCCCTTGCAAAGCTCAGATACTTGCACCGGCAAAGCCTTTTGTCTGGAGGTCAGTGTAACCATTTATGTTACCTTCGCTAGTGGCCATGGGGTGTAATTACCCCAGAAAATATTTAGAAGGCCCTTTTCTTCAATTTCATGTATTTTGGTTTCTGTTCCTTATAACTCGAAGCGGAAATACCTGGATGTTTCTTTTTTGGTTATATCTTTAGGGATTTTGTTTTTCTTAGCAGAGTTCTCTTTCCTCTTTGTATTTAGTTAGATTTAGGTGGATTTTTGTGTTGTCACTTGGGACATTTTTTTCTGAGTGACTGAACAACCACTCCACTGGTCTTGGAAGGATTTTGATCTTTATTTTTGAAATTATGGAGTTGGTTCCTTAAGGGAAAAATTTTGATTTAGCATCTCTCTTCCTTGAAAATTCATTTGAACTATCCTATAAGGGGAGGATATATGTATTAGTTGGGTATGGCCAATATTCCTGTGGATGCCAACCAAGGAACCCCTATAAAAGGGGATCCTTGTGTTTTTCCTTTTTTTTGGAAATGTTAGCACCCCCTTGATGGCCACATTGAATATTCCTGGATTAAATGTTGGACTACCCGTTTGGTTGTGGTCCACTTTGTAATGTTCCTAATTAGCCCAAGCTAATAGAAATATTTAAATTTTGTTTTATTTTCCATTTATGAATAAATGACTAATGGAGGACATGTAAAAATCCTTATATCAGTGAATAAATCAATGCTCAATGTAAACAAAGCTATATCTGAGCCATTTACATAAAATCCACTTGTAGGTGTGAAAGGGGTTAAGCTGTGAGACTCGATCAACCTTGACCAAATCTGCAACGTTGTCTAGATTCAGTGTATCTCATAAAGGGACAACGTTGTTCTAGAAGGAGGACCTCATGTGAAAGGGGTTAAGTGATTCAAGGTGGTTTAGGGTTTTGCACATCCTAATCTTATAAAAAGAAGGAGAAGGCTCAAGAGAAAGGTTGTTGAATGTATTATGATTTTGGAGAATTTGTCTGCTTAGAAAAATTCTAGTTCTTTGGGATGTTTAGCAAGAGACTAGTGAGGATCTCCTGTTGGGGGTTCTCCATCCTTCCGTTGAGTAGCTCTTGGAGAGTTTTTTGCTTCTTCTCCACTATCTGGCATATGGCCAAGCTCCATCTCTCTTTGGCAGCGTAAATCCAGTGAGGGTTTCATTTTCTAAGTGAGTTGCAACAAGTGGAAGCTAGATCTATTCAGATCTAGGAAAATCTAGTGCCTCTTCTCAGTGAGTGTGTCTTTTAACCTCCTGGAAGAGTGTATTGGATCATTGGTGTTGCATTTTCAGATCTAGGCATCAGGCCTATTCAGTACTGAATCAAACAGCGTAGTTTCTCTCCCTGATCTACATAATTTTTGAAGAGCAGAGTTGTAGGTGTTTTGGAGTTCTCCTAGAGGAGAGATCTCTAGTGGAAAGGATTCTACCTTTCACTAAGTTGGGGATGGTCGTGCGGCCGTGTGTTGAGGGTTGAGGAGTGGAGAGGGGATAGGGGGTTTGGGTAGTGGGTAGGGAGCATTGAGAGATGCAGAGCGAGGGTAAGGGCTGCGTGATTGTGGTGTGAGATCCGTAGGCTGGGTCATGAGTGTGTAGAGAGGGATGGGATTGGAGCTGTGGTGAGGGGTAATAGCTCTGGGGCCAAGGGCCAAGAGCTTGAGAGTTACCAAAATTTTTATTTTTTATTTTTTATTTTTTTAAATATAGCACAGAGTAGGAAATCTTAGATTTTAAAACAGCAGCAGAGGACAGAGGAGAAATGCAATAAACTCAGAATTTGAAGGTAATTGCAGATTTTTTTTCCTTTAGGAAATGCAGGAAATTTCGCGAGAAAAATATAGCTGAAGGATAATTGAAGAAATTTTGCAGAAATTGCAGAATTTTTAGGAGATTTCAGCAGTAGATTTAGCAGGAAATTTGCAGAAATTTTCCAGTAAAAACTCAGAAATATTTCCAGTAAAAACCCGAAAAAATTCAGAAACCCTCTTTAAATTATTTTCCAGCAGCGCTCCAAAATGCAGAATTTAATGGGCAGAAATTGCGGGAAAAAATTGCATAATTTTAATGAGCAGTTAGAAAACCTGCAGAATGCACAATGCTGCTCTTCTTCAAAACCAATTTCTAAATGTTGCTCTTCTCAAAACAAATTCTTGAATATGGAAAAATGTCTACTACAACAATCTCTGAGTGCTGCAAAAATTATCAGAATTTTTGCAGATATGTACAAGCCATAAAAACAAATGGCTCACTCAAGGTTGAGCTGGTTATGAACGTATCAACTCTAATACCATGTTAAACACACACATGGAGTGGGGAAAGATAAACACACACACAACAAGAAAATCAACACACAATGAAGGATAAGCGTGCAACTCTATTATTTTTCCATTATACATGATATACATTTATAGTACAATGGTGTGACTCTTGGTTTCAAATTCCAAGGTCACTTGGCATCCATTGTGACTTTTCGCATTCCACACCTACCCATGGAGGATAAGATGTTCCAACAGGTGATCCATGGATTGGCCAACCAATCAATGTAACCTTCATATATGATCTATTACTACTATATTTACTACAAAATTTCTAAATATTTCTTCATAATTGTGACTTAGATCTCAGATCTACTCACTGTTGTCCATCATTTGCTGAGATCCCCAAGGGGAGTGTAATAAAGAGCCTCTTTGGCTTCCAGATCTATTGTAGATATTTGTTTTCATGAAAGGATATATTTTGTATATGATTTATAACAAAATGAAGCTTCAGCCCCTTGAAAATTATGCTGAAGAGTTTTCTGGTTAATCTCGTATGTTGCAGCACCTCAAACTGAGGGTTTATTCATGGAAATCTCCTGTATTTTTCATATATTTTGTAGAATCCATGAACCTAAGCTGATTTAATGATGTTTATACCATATTAAAAATTTCATCTTGAGAAATCCACGCTACATAAGCTTCATAAAATTCTACATAATCTAAGTCTTGGGAAATCAGGGTTTTAAAGCCTAGTCGGGGAAGGAGGAACTGTTTAACTTATCTAGACTCGTTTTTTTGAGCTAAAATTCGGATCATAGGTCCCTTATGACCTAATATATCATATAAAGCCATCATCCCACCTTATTGTTACGCAGATACCTGAATACACGCATTTTAGGGCCAAAATCACTGCTTTTCCCCATCCTTTGTCGAGAGAATTAATCTTAATCTTGATGTTGTATATGAAATTTATGCTGAGGCGTTTATAAACACATTTAAGAGTTATTATCTCAATGATACTCCATTATTGTGTTTTATACTGTTGCAGCCCTTCATTGGGCAACTTTCTGAAGACAACTAGGTGTGGGAGATCTGTTTAACCCACCTAGAGTGATTTCTTTGGAGCCTCCTCTTGGATTTCTGTTTTAGATACTCTGATATAATGGATACAAAGGATTTTCCTGGTTTCTAAAGCACATATCCCTGGAAAATTCATTTTTAGGCCTGTTTTTCTTAGTAGTCCAGATTGGGAACATTACAGTGGTATCAGAGCATATTTCTTGGCTCAGCCTATGAGTCTCAGCCCAAGAAGAAAAAAGGAGATCATAATGATGAAGAATATGAGATTACTCTCATCAACATTTATATCTAGAGAGAACCTCTCAAAGGAGGTCAAGAAGACTGCAAGGAAGATGAAGGAGGAATATGCACCAAAGGAGGAGACTTTGAGTGATTATCTTCAGGAGTATGAATTTAAATCTTGGGAGATCAAGGAGCACTTGAGCTTCCAAGATTTCTTCCAACTCAAGGAGGAGAGAAGAGCCAACAATAGAAGAAGAAGAGGTAGATTCTTTCTGCCTAGCTTTGATGGAACCTCCACATGCACAACTGAATAATGGCTAGATCAGCTAGACTCATATCTGGATCTACATTTAGTTTCAGAATAATAAGCCCTTAGGGTAGCTGCGCTGCATCTTAAAGGTAAAGCTTATGCTTGGTGGTTATTTTAAACCTTTTCTTTGAAGAATGAAAATATTTCCACTTATGCTAAGTTCATTAGGAGAATGGTGATGAAATTTGATGAGAGGCAAGCTAAAACATCTGTGAAAGAGCTAGAAAAGCATGAGCATGCAAAACGCTTGCATGAGTTGGAAAGACCTACTATGAAAACTCCACTTTAGATTTTTGTTGGAGGGGATGAAAACTTGTGTGATACCTTGCCACGCGCAATATCCCCATTGCATGAAGATATTTCTTCTCAAAAAGAAGTCATGGAGAGTCCTCTTTCAAAAGAAGACCAAGATCTAAGGTCTCTTGTTGATAGTGGGGTGTTCTCAAATATTTATGAGGAGGAAGAACATGGAGGCATTCCACCAGGGAGACCCCCTGATGAGAAGAAGAATAAAGTGTTCTCTCAACTTTGTGCATCAATGAAAAAATTGGCTAAGGAGGGATCCTTGAAGGGAGCTACCATAGCACTAAGATCTATTGATAGATTTCAAGGAGAGCTGAACAATTTTTTGAAATTTATTGTGCTATTTCTCACTCATCTATTTTCACTGATAAAGAAGAACTCAAAGACCTCTGATGACATTAGCATGGTTTCAAAAGGCCACTCCATAGATTTGGGGCAGAAAATGATATCTCTCCATAAAAGGAAAGAAGGTGAGGTGATGGCTACTTCATTTCATAATTCTACAATGCTGCCTTTGTTGAGAAGCCTTGATTCCTATTGGAAATCCCAACTTTTGGTAGAATATTCTAAGAACCTCTTCACATGTAAGGTTCTTGATGGACAAAGGAAGCATAGAAGGTATAAGGTGGTTTATGGAGTCATTTTATTTCATTTTCAGATCTATTTGATTAGAGATTCAAGGCTCAATGACCAACTACTAGGTGTTGCCTATGATATCTTGCTTTCGACCCCCACTGTTTTCATTAGAACACACCATATTATATCAAATGGATTCATGTGGGAAGGCTTTGAAGAAGACTTATATCAGCATTTTCAAAGATGCATGTATCACATGAAGATGGAGCAACAATATAACTCTATGGAAGAGTTAGTTCAACCCTCTCTTTCTCCTCACGAGGAAGGAGATAGATCTGTGCACCTCTCCACTTGTTGGAGGAGGACTATTGGTGAAGAGCATACTTATGAAAATCATGTTATATTTTCTTATTGTATTCATTATTTTACATTATATATCCATGCCATGACTCCAAGGAGGAGTGTCATATCTTATAAACTTCATGGCAAACTTTGGGCAAAAACTATTTCTGAACACGGCCACTCCCTTGATGGACTAAGGGAGATTTTGCAGCATGATGGGTGCTTTCCTAAGGCACCAAATATATCTTCCACTTTCAGCCATGGAGATATGTTATGGGCAGCAAGTAAGTGGTGGGGAAACCACTTACCACATCTGAGTTTTATGCAAGTAGGAGATGTCCTACGCTGGTTGCTCTTGGGTGAGTATGGGTACTACCCCAGGTTTGATATTTTCTTGTCTCATGCCTTGTATCTCAATGAGAGGATGCATAAGAAGAAGAAGGCGTGGTTGATTTGGTTGAAAAGAAAAGAGTTTGGACATCCCATGTCAAGTTTCATGTCCATATATCTGCTTGTGATTGGAATGAGTCTCATGTATGTACATGTATTTCTTTTTGGAATGTATTTCATGATCATGTATGTACTTGGGTTTGGGAGGAATTGTAACTCTCTCATGGGATGGCATAAGGGAGCTTGTTTATCTTATGATGATGATCATGATATAATATTTGTTGGGAACATGAGAGGAGGGATGACACATTGGTTGAGTGTGTCCTTTGGGAATGAAATCTCCCATATTCATTCATGCTTCAAGAGGAGGATAGCACATTGTATGGCTGCTACATCATATCCTTTGTTTTCTTATGCAAGGAGCCATATGTTTGGATTTTGTCATTGGGATAAGTCTCCCACTTGGGAGAATTTGCAGCAAGACATGTGTTTCTTGAATCATATTCATCCAACACGTATTATCCTCTACTATTTCCAAGCTTCGAAGAAGATTTTTGCAGCAAGAAGGTGGTGGGATGGCCACTTATTGTACTATGATTTGAGGCAGCAAGATGAAGGACAACGCTGGTCTCAAGGGAGGGACTATTTTCACCATCCAATATGTCATATGACACTTAGTCCATATTTCTTTTGAAGCAAACATGGTGTAGATCCTCTAGTCACTATATGCATGGAAGATTGGGCAAGGAGGCTCACTAGAATACATGAAGAGAATCATGAAGTTCCAAGTCTCTTTTGGCTTCATGAGGAGTACATTATTACATCTTAGCATCACTAGATCCATATTTATCATAAATGGAGGGAGAAACAACATGATTTGAGTATTATTATCTCTCATTTCCATCCATGGAGCCCCTACACATTGCATATGGTGAGGATTGGTGACTATTTCTTTGAGCTACCAAAGATGGCTCACTTTGTTTGTATGATAGCATAGAGATTGAAGTTTCTCATGGGGGTTGAAGAACCCACTATTCACCATCTCTCATGCCTTGAGAATTCCAATGGACAGGATATGATTCTTTCTATGTATCTCCCACTACTTCATGATGACAACT
Source organism: Pinus albicaulis (assembly GCA_034641835.2). NCBI lineage: Eukaryota > Viridiplantae > Streptophyta > Pinopsida > Pinales > Pinaceae > Pinus > Pinus albicaulis. The sequence continues at coordinate 220,238,121 of CM076575.1, read as the reverse complement.
ATTTGGTTCATTCCAGAGAGGAGACAATTCCATTGGAAATTTTGCAACAGTCACCTTGTCAGTTGCTTGAGGGAAAGCAACACTTTTGGGGGGGAGGACTGTAATGTTCCTAATTAGCCCAAGCTAATAGGAATATTTAAATTTTGTTTTATTTTCCATTTATGAATAAATCACTAATGGGGGACATGTAAAACTCCTTAGATTAGTGAATAAATCAATGCTCAATGTAAACAAAGCTATATCTGAGCCATTTACATAAAATCCACTTGCAGGTGCGAAAGGGGTTGAGATGTGAGACTTGGTCAACCCTGACCAAATCTACAACGCTATCTAGATTCAGTGTATCTCATAAAGGGACAGCGCAATTCTAGAAGGAGGACCTCATGTGAAAGGGGTTAAGTGATTCAAGGTGGTTTAGGGTTTTGCACATCCTCATATTATAAAAGGAAGGAGAAGGCTCAAGAGAAAGGTTGTTTAATGTATTATGATTTTGGAGAATTTTTCTGCTTAGACAAATTCTAGTTCTATGGGCTGTTTAGGAAGAGACTAGTGAGGATCTCCTATTGGGGGTTCTCCATCCTTCCATTGAGTAGCTCTTGAAGGGTTTTGTGCTTCTTCTTCACTATCTGGCATATGGCCAAGCTCCATCTCTCTTTGGAAGCATAAATCCAGTGAGGGTTTCATTTTCTAAGTGATCTGTAGCAAGTGGAAGCTAGATCTATTCAGATCTAGGCAAATCTAGTGCCTCTTCTTAGTGATTGTGTCTTTTAACCTCCTGGAAGAGTGTATTGGATCATTGGTGCTGAATTTTCAGATCTAGACATCATTCCTATTCAGTACTAAAGTGAACATCACAATTTATCTCCCTAATCTGCGTAATTTTTGAAGAGCAGAGTTGCAGGTGTTTTGGAGTTCTCTTGGAGGAGAGATCTCTAGTGGAAAGGATTCCTACCTTTCACTATGGTGATCCATGGATTGGAAAACCAATCCATTTAACCTTCAGATCTGATATATTGCTGCTGTAATTACTGAAAAAATTCTGAATACTTCTGCATAACTGTGACTTAGATCTCATATCTACCCACTGTTGTCCATCATTTGCTGAGATCCCCAAGGGGAGTATAATAAAGAGACTCTTTGGCTTCCAGACCTGTTGTATATATTTGTTTTCATGAAATTATATGTTTTAGATATTATTTATAATAAAATTAAGCTTCATCCCCCTGAAAATTACGCTGAAGAGTTTTCTGGTTAATCTCATGTGTTGCAGCACCTCAAACTGAGGGTTTATTCATGGAAATATCTTGTATTTTTCATATATTTTTTAGAATCCATGAAACTAATATGATTTAATAATTTTAATACCATATTACACATTTCATATTCACAAATCCACGTTGCATAAGGTTCAGAAAATTCTGCATAGTCTAAGTCTTGGGAAATCAGGGTTTTAAAGCCTAGTTGGGGAAGGAGGAACTGTTTAACTTATCTAGACTTATATTTTTGAGCTGAAATTCGGACCATATGTCTCTTATGACCTAATATATAAGATAAAACCGTCATCCCACCTTATTGTTACACAGATACCTGAATACAGTCATTTTAGGGCCAAAATCACTGCTTTTCCCCATCCTTTGTCGGGAGAATTAATATTATTCCTGCTGATGTACATGAAATTGATTTTGAGGTGTTTAAAAACGCATTTAAGAGTTATTAGCTCGCTTATACTCCAGTATTATGTTTTATACTACTGCAGCCCTTCATTGGGCAACTTTCTGAAGACAATTAGGTGTGGGAGATCTGTTTAACCCACCTAGGGTGATTTATTTTGAGCCTTCTCTTGGATTTAGGTCTTAGATACTCTGATATAAGGGATCCAAGGGCTGGTCCTAGTTTCTGAAGCACACATCCCTGGAAAATGAGTTTTTTAGGCATGTTTTGTTGAGTAGTCCAGATTGGGAACATTACACACTCCGAATATTCGGAATGTTCTTGAAGATTTTGCGATGAATGAATTATTTCAAGATCATCATATGGGTATTAATTATTCATCATATTTTTTAGATAATATTAGGCTTCCTCTTTCTCCTCCATATTGCAATAATAAATCTAAAAATAATAGAAAGAGGAGGCATAAGGAGAAGAATAATTCTCTCCATGCATCATCATCAACCTCTGAAATTCATGTTGGTGATGAGCCTTTAGCCGCTTCAAGTATTTCTGGGGGCATAATTCTAGTGACTGCAAGTCATACTAGAACTGATCTACCTACCTCTATCAGTTATGCTGATACTGAATCACATAATTATGTGAGTCAGCTTGGGGGCATAAGTACTATATCTCATGAAAAAGAGTCAATAACCTCTTCAAGTCATGTTGGAGACCCTCCACCAACCTCTTCAGGTCATGTTGGAGATCCTTCACCAAGATATGCAAGTCATGTTGGAAATTCTGCACCATCCATTGGTAGTCATGGTGGGGGAATTAATGTTGATCAGAAACCTAGGTGTAAAATATTTAAACCTGAGCTCCCTTGTAATATTTGTAAGGGAGATAATATTAATCATTTGTGCCTTGAGATTTCAGTGGTACAAAGTTTGTGGTCTAATTTTATAGGTTCTTCTACCCCTGAACCTGTTATTGTTTCTCAACAATCAAATCAACCATTGTTTGGTGAAGTGGTCGAGCTAGTGCAATCTCTGGTCGATCCCACTCCTCTTTTGGGGGGTGAAGTGTCTAGAAACATAGTCTTCGTGATTTATATTTTATATTATTCTAGTCTGGGGACATGTCACTCTCTTCGAGTAAACCCCCTCCAAGTTCTAGGATTTTTTCCTTTCAATGGGATAGTCTTGTTGAGCCTCGTCTTCCTTCTTCTGCACATTTTCAAATAAGGGTTAGAGTTAATTCCACAAATTTCTATCGATTTGAAGTGGATGAAGGATCATATACAAGTATTATATCCTCCTCAACTAGTAAAAATTTGGGTTCTTCAAAGTTGTTGCCAATTTATAGTCAATTGCTATCTTATGATAGAAGACTTGGTGAATCTATGGGCGTTATTCCTCAATTGCCTATCACTTTAGGTGGGAAGACTATCTTAATTGATATGATGGTGGTTGATAACTCTTTTGACTTTAGTGTGCTACTTGGTAGTTATTATGTATATGCTATTAATTCTGTGGTGTCTTCACACTTTTGAGTGATGTATTTTCCTCATAATGGAAGTATTGTCATTGTTGATAAAATTGCATCTAATAATTACCATCCTAATTCAAAATTAGTTCAAAATTACCCTTGATACGTTCCAAGTATTCAAGTTGACTCTACCCTGCCGCGAGTGAACTATGTGGTGTTATGTCCTCAATCCTCAATTTATTTTAAGAAGGATCCTTTGAATTATTATTTTCTTTCTCAAGATTTGATCCCAGTAGTTGATCGAGTGATTTCTCCTATGGGTGTATAGGACTCCTTGATTCCCTCTGTTGATCCTTTTAGTTCTCATGATTTTGTGGATGTTGAGCTGCCTTCACAAGAGGAAATTTTTGAAGCCATGATTTTTAGCTACGAAAGGAGTCCTTGGTCTAAGTCTTGCAAGGGACTTCTCCTGAAGAACTATTATGCATAATTTGTAAGGCTACATGGTTCCCTATACCATATTATATATATAACGTACGAATTTTAAAGTTTTGTATTTTGTAAAGAAAACCTTTTTCTGAATTTTATATGGGATGTATTAACTTGTTGCCTAGTGTCCATCATTATGTCTACAAAACGTTGAATATTTTTTCCTTTGGGTATTTTCGTGGTTGATCCGCTCTGACAGGTATTGGTTCTGGAAATTGGCATATAGGTTAGGTTCTCCACTAGAATTGTGCATTATTAGTTTCCTTTTCCATTTTGGCCTCAATATCGACCCCACAAGATGTGACACATAACCTTCTTGATTCTTATAAGTATCATAACTTGTGTGGTAGGAGCCTACCTTATCATGGGTGCCCTAGATAGTACCTTGTTGTCACTTGGAATCCATGATGAACATTTTTCCTTAGGCTCGAGAGTCCTCTTTAGTTTTTCCATGACTTTTATGATGAAGCTTCATTTTACTTCCTCTTCACTATCTTTCTCACTTTACACCATAGAGGCTCCCACATGTTGAGTTGTACTACTGCATTGCATGTTGACTATTTGTACGTTTTGATTTTATGCTAACTTCACTTGGACTCGTGTATAACCCACTTTTGACCATCACTTTATGAAAAATCAACCCTGCAATCACTTAGCCTCTACAGCTTGACACCTTGTGACCATGGAGAGAACATTCCTTTGAGTGTTATTAACCATTTTTCCACCTTGCATTAAGCATAGGAATGTTCCAGTCCAAGGAACTAGCCCATCGGTATTCAAGCACTCCTTCTTCCCACGATACCATAGGCATTATTTTATTCTTTTTCAAGATTTTAATTTGAGAAAGAATATATATATATATATATATATATATATATATATATATATATATATATATATATATATATATATATATATATATATATATATATATATATATTAAAAGGAGCGGGAACGAGACATTATTCCCATATTTGATGGCATCAAGAGCTATTTGTGTCACCCTTGAACAAAGCACTCAAAAGCAAGTCTTTTCTGCATTAGGATGGGCTTTAGTTTCACTTAGGAGAGCCATAACCTTATTATTGAATTAGTACTCCCCCTATTGGTTATCTCTTCCAATCATATGGAGAGTTTTTTTATGCCTCCTGCATGACAAACTTATACAAAGTTATCATATGTTGCCATATAGTCACATTTGAGTCGTGCTTTTGTTGAAGAGAAGTAAACCTGAGTCAGCCTTTGTGCAGTGTCTATTGACTTATTTTCACTCAGCCATACCCAATTTTTCAGATTTATCTTCTATCACATCAGCTATATGGTCCTTTTCTCATGCTATTTAAGAAGGTCTCCATTTAATTATTGTTGGAGGGTTTTCTCTTATCGAATTTGAAAAATTTCTCTGAGAGTAGGCCTAAAGCTGCACCCTATCCCTATTTCCATGATTGATAGGTGACCTTGTGCTTAGCATCAATCAATATCATGTGTCTCTGACTGAGTGGTTAGCCTTATGTTCGACGTCAAATTACATTATTACACATTGGGATTCGTGCAATACATTTGTTTCCATTTGAAACTATTGGTGGATTCCTCACCTCTGTGTCAAAATTCATTATTGGTTGGTTCAGATGGTTTCTCTCGTGCACTGGCCACATATTTTGTATGTAGGAAATGTGCTTTGGTTTGGTTATTTCATCTTTCTTCGTCTGGTTCCTTCCAAATTATTGGAATGTGGGTTACACTCGCACTAGATTGATGTGGGATGCCTTAATGCCTTCCTTACAATAGATCTTTTCCCATTGAATCCAACTCATTTATCTGGGAATAAGGTCTAGAGTCCTTTTTCAGTATCTTAGGGTTTGTATTCATTAGTGCCAAACTCCTTCACTATCAAGAATGTGAATACATCCATGTCTCTTGATTGGTATATTCTCTCAAATGTTCAACATCAACTAATTTATTCACACTTGTTAGATTGTATTGGGGTACCTTGACTCTCATCATCATTGTTGATGAGTTTTCTCGCATTTGTTAACGATATACATCAATGACCGGTAACCAAATGATTTCTCACATGGTCAACTTCAGCTCATTTGTTCCCATAGTGTATAAATGTACAATGGAGGTCGGTGAAGACCTCGAGATTGAATCAACATGTTTTGGGTCACTTGTCATCTCCTTCATTTTTCTACCAGTGACACCATCCACCTTATATGTTGCAGTTCATCATAGCAGCATCTTATATGTTGGAACCCGAGTTCTGTGGACTGCCATTAGTCCATGTTTATGACTTGGTACTTCTAGGATTATTTATGTGACATCAACGATTAGATATCTCCTTCAGCACCATTGATCAGTTCTTCTATATGTGATAGTATGATAGGACCTTCATATGTACTTTTGAAGCTATGATCAGATGATCCACTATGTATTTCAGTTTCCATTGTAATTATATACATATTGGATCCGCTCTATACTTGATATGTGGAAATGATTTACTATATCTGAGCATGGGTATGTCGGCCTCAGACATTAGCTTGTTTTTTTATCTCTTCCATTGGTTTTTGGGAGGTTGAAATATTTTGATCTCCTCCCAAGTCCTTGCATGATTCTTCATATACACTTAATACATTTTTGCCACCATGTACCCCTTCTGAACACATATATTAGGGGTCATATGTTATAGTATCATTTCCCCCCTTTTTATATTTGATTCTTTGAGTTATGGCCTTGGACAAACCTTTCCCTTCAGAATTGTTCCTTTATCTAAAAGACATTATTTTAAATTCCATATGCGACTTTGCGGTCTCAAAAGTGCGTACACATGCGAGTCCATCTATACCCAACCGACGTATATAATTTGAAATATGAAAATAATATAAAAATCCCTATTTTATGGGAGAGTTTTATGGGTTACACTAGAAGCCTACCGATAGGAGCCTATCGCCTAATTGTATCCCAATTGAAGTAATTGTTTTGGGGTGGTATAGAAAAGCCTCATGGGAAGGGATAAAAGAAAAAAATATATAGGATATTGATATTATAGCCAGTTAGTCGTTGATCAAGTCTGATTTATCCTTGTGCCTCCTCCACTCCCATATCGTGGAAACCCTTGTTTCCTCACGAAGATGATCATCCACTTTATATAAAATCTATCTATATGCATTTGGAAGAGGATTGTGGAGGCTTTAGATGGACGGATCCAGAGGATGGTTTTTCTTGGAGTTGTGGTTGAATCAAGGAGTATTCCTCCACATTTCTTTGCAAATATCAATAAAAAAGCTCTGTCATGTTCTTGATATTTATGATCTTTAAGCTTTAACTCATGTTATGACCGTATTATGAATGATCTCATGTTTTATACCTACATTCTTATATGATTTAACACTAATATCTTGAACATGATTTGAACTACTGCTAGTATATATGATTTTTTTGATTGAGTTGGAGGTTTTAAAGCATTAGAAGAAATAGAGGGTTTGAATCCTGTGGGATCACTTTTAAATGTAGGACCTATGGACACTATCCTTTCATCATATTTTAGTAGTTTAAGCATTGGGATTTCTTGTTTGCATGCTTCTTTTTGTTTAATGTCCTTCTCTTTTTTGGGATTTCCAACCCATACCCTAGGTTTTTTTATTTCGTAACAATGGAGGAGTTACAACCAGGTGGAGTTGCAACCAAATGGAGGAGTTCCATCTACTATCATTTTTTTTTTGAATGGAAATATTGCTATGAAATATTGCAATTTTCTAACATAATGCATAAGGATAAGTATAAAAGTGGAAATAAAGAGATTATGCATACCTATCTCAGGAATGGGGTGATAGTGGATAAAAATTATGTAAGGAGGTGATGGAAAGTAGAAGAATGATGTCAAAAGGGCTAGAAATGGGTGTTGAAAATATGTTAATGTGGACACATGTCAGTGAAAATTAACTAAAATTGAAGAATAAGAATAATGACATAAATTTGCATTATTTGGGGAAATATGGTGATCTTGAGTCCAAATGTTTTAAAATATGGATGCCTTATAAGAGATAATGAATAAGAAAAAAATTAATCTTGATTCTGTTGAGTATATTGGTAGTTGTTCTCATTGATCTCAAGCATAGTCATTGAAGTCAAGTTTTTACAAGTCTATGGGAATATTTTTGAGTCATCATTCATGATTCTTGCTCTATTATTGTTGTCTTGGTTTCTTCATGAGTATTGGAAGTCTAGTGTGTTATGAATGTTTCCTGCTAGATGTGTAGCTTACTATCCTATATTTGAAGGAACTTTTTATGAAGGTAGATTGTTCAAAACCACATGAAAATTTCTTGGTTGGATAACCCTCTTAGATATTTTTCCATTGGTATATTGAACTTATCCTAACTCCGAAATAATGAAGAGAAAATTGAGTTCAAAGTGATAGCTTCAAAGCATGGTTCTTGTTGGGAAATTTAATTGTGACCTAAATTACTTGCATTGAATATCAATCCAAGTTCGTATCCTTGTGAAGTACACTTACACAATATATATTAGGCAATTAAATCTCAAATAAAAATGAAATTAACCTATGGAAATGATTTAAAGACTCAAAGAAAACTTATTGATGAAATGATATAAATGATCACACACACACACACACACATGTTCTTTCTCAAAGACTATATCTATCAGAGCATCAAATTTAGAACTTGAAAGACATAAACTATTATAACTCTATACTATGAAGGCTTCTTGAAATTCTATTCTTTAAAACATAAAGGTAATCCTATTCTATTATACTTGGAAATGAACCTGATCTGTTGAACTTGAAAGAAATTCTAATCTATTGAACAAGAAAGCAATTCTACTTTGTTGATCTTGAAAGCAATTCTAATCTATTGAACTTGAAACCAATTCTAATATATTGAAATCAAATGACGTGAAATTAAAATTCCTAAATCCTATTGAGATTAATTATGTATGCATACTAAATGGAGGCAATCGTAACTATCAAATGATCTATGAATCTAAAACTAAGAAAATTAACTGAAATCAACATGAAAGAACATAAATAAATTGCATAGAAAATGAAGCATCTAATCAAAAGAGTTGAAATCAGCTTTATAGAAAAATAACATAAAAGAAACTAATATATCTTGCAAAAATGAAACACTAAAATACACTCATACTCATCAAGTGGCAATCATGAAGTGCATAAGAGGTGGAAAGTTAAGGAAGTTATTTATCAGACACCAAATCTAATCATGAAAGCATAACCATATCAAAGGATTGTATTAAAATAAATAGTATTTATAACATCAATAATAATCATAACCTGTCCTTAGCATTCCAAAAATTAATCGTGAAGCATGAGCATAGGTCCCAAACTTAACATACATTTTGAGAGGAGAATGCACTCATATTTATTCAAAAAATAAGATCCAGAAATCTCTCCTAGATCCACATATATATCCTAGATAAAAAAAGTATCTCATGTCTTTACAACCATGTGTTAACATCTACAAACTAGAATATCTTCATATCCTCTCACAAATCTCTCATATATTTGATAAGAGGCAGTTATGAAAACTTGCATGATTCTCTTCCATGAAATGTTCTTGATTAATGATCCCAAATCTTCTGCAAATATTCATGAGTTTGAAGATGAAATTCGAATTTGAGAGTCATAGCCCAAATATGACAATGCTGGAATCTTCAAATATGCCTACACACATCATAAAACTTATCCAACTTTTATATATGAGTGAATACGTTTTATTTTTATAATATTTAACTATAAATTCACTCAAAATACCAAAATAAATGTATTGGAAAATAATATGTTTAAACCCATATTTAATTGTGAATATGGTCTCAGTCCATGGTTATGGAGATACAAAATATGGTAAATACTGAAGGAAAATGAAAGAAATAAGGGTGAAATGGATGATATTTTGGAGACCGAACATTCCCCCCCAAATGAAGATGTTGCATGTCCTCATGCAACTTTGAATTGATTATCGTGGATTGAAGTCATCTTGTTTTATGTAGCTTCTTTTATGTAGCCTTGAGGCATGTAAGATTTTTCAACAAGCCATTTTTATGACTTTGATGTACTTCTTCAATACTTGTAACATTTTCTTCAATTATTTCTTTTTTCAAACCTTGCTATTGGAATGATTCTTTTTTTCTTAAATATATGTAAGCGGAAAAATTTTCTGGTTGCTTCTTCTGTGGAAACAATAATTATTTTGATTGTTGGTTCTTGTGTGATAACAAATTTTTTTTTATTCTTATTCTTACTGCAATAAAGAGTACTTGAAAATTCCTTGAGAATGGTGAACCATTCATATACATATCAACTGCTTATAATTTGAATCTTTTCAAAACATATTCATCTTTAAATAAAAGATCAACACGAGGAAGTTGGAAGAAACATGTTGGTCAACAATATGCATGGTTGTGGAATATGGAATCGACTATGGTAACGAATATATCCCCACAGTTGAAAGTGTTTTATATTCTTGGAAAATGAAGAAAATAATTTTGCACGGGAAATTTTCCAAATACATATATTTTAGCATTCAAGGAATTATTGATTAAATATTAGAAAATAACATAGCTTCACCTAGTTGAAAAAGAAAATAAATTATGCATCTATGAGGTCTTGGTTGTAAATGCTGCATCATGGAATGGGAAGTGAAATAATCTAATTTTCATAATCTTCTCTTGTTTGTATAAATAGCGAGCGAAATATAAAATTGGAATCTTTTTGGCTTCTTATTGCTAGAACTATTGTTGATGAACTCAAAAAATGAATTTTATTTATTGGAACATTGTTGCAAGTTATTGAAAACATATAGTGTTCATTCATCTTCGTAAAATTCCATAATTATTTTCTATGTCAATAAATTTTTCCGATAATGAACATAGAAATAATTTGTTAGATTACCATCCATTAGTGAATGTTGTTAACCAACACAATACTAATCACCATTAATGTAAATAAGAGTAAATATTGCCACATACATCTACTAGTTATGAATAAATGAGTTTTAGTCAAGTCACCTACAAGATATGACAAACAGGGGACATTAATGTATTCCCACTATTTATTGGCAAGAGAACTTGCCATTAATGCATGAAAGCCTCAAGGTACTAAGAAGAAATCTAGTCTCAAACCTAGATAATATGTTGAATTTGATGGGCGAAGAAATGTTAGAAGGAGGTCCTTAATGAATCCCCCATCATCTAATCTGAGGATAAAGTAATAATGTAGAGGACTACAAAAATGTTGCACTTATGAAGAAAAATTTATTTTGTAAAAGGAAAGAGTACAAGAGGGTATGTAATATTCCAAAATGGGAAAAGCAAAAATATAGCACATAAAAGTGGAAAGAAACATTAAATATCAATAAGTTACATGTGATCCAAAGATAGATCCATGGTATTATGTATAATAATAATAATTGAGTACAAGATCTTGGGGATCAAGTCCCTCAAGATAGGGAAAAGAAGCCTACAATGCCCAAAGCACCCAAAACATGTAATACACTGCTACACGAAATATCTAAAGCAAATACAATGAAAATTTAATGACTAATACTGTAGCTGGGACACATATATAAATGGATCTGATAATGTAATGCTCATAAAAGGCCAAAAATGGAGATCTATGCTTCCATACACTTTTCCTAGATAACCGAGGAAGGGTTTCTGTAAATACACAAAATATCAAAATTTCGGAATGCAGCCCTATGGGTGAATAAGCTTTGCAATTGGGCACCTGAAATTAGGTGGTTGAATCTAATTTAGATCTAAAAGGAACTCCTCCAAATGACTATTCAAGTGGAGGGTTGATCCATCCACTAAAAATCAAACACTCCAAATGGAGCACTAAACTCACCCCTGCAACTGCTCACTGAAATAACGTAGTCATGGACTGGAACTATGCTATAGGGGATGATGATGATGTGTCCTGATGCCAAAATATAACATGAAGCATAGGGAACTTCCTTACTGATCTCCCAATGGAAATAAATCTTCCTCCACTGAAGACAAGCTCAGAAATGGCCTAAAGAACCCTCCACTACTGCACCCTGCAACACAACCCAACTCTAAACATAATATGTGTTGTAGAAGAAAGTTGAAGCTTGGCCAAATGCCAAAATGTGGAAGTAATTCTCAATGTAATTCTCCTGAGTAGGCACTCAAATTCCCATGAGGATGAAGGTGGGATTCCCGCTCAGGAACACCCTTGTGCTAAACAACAAAGTAATCTTAGATAAATAGCTAAAGAGAGCCACAAGTCATAACAGACCATAATCAAATAATAATATAAAACATGTCCTCTATGGCTTCCATCCCCTCCCTTATATAAGTGGTGAGCTTCCTCACTGGTGCAGCCTAAGCCACAAACACCCACAGTAATCATTTAATATTTACCCAAGGCTTTAATATGCTTTATCATGGTGAAAATTCCCCAATTCTTAATCAAAACATTTTATCCTTCTATCATTATGTGGAAGCATTTTCCTTTTAGATGTTACTCTTATAACTTCATACTTTAATTAATCAAATTTTTTCATTCCAGCTGTTATCACCCAAAAATTCTCAAAACATCATTGTGTCAACTCTACTTTTGGTCATGATTTCAAGGAGGTTTAGAAGTCATTTTAAGTCATTGGTAAAGGATAGGTCATATTACAAGTTCAAATGAAGTCTTCTAGTTCCACTCCATGATCAATAAAATATAAAAGTTTACCTTGTTTTAGTCATGGTCCTAGATAGATCATTAGGTCATTTCATGCTTTAAAGGGTAGCTGATAGGGTTAGAGTCTCAAAAGTCTCATTTTCATTTCCAAACAAAGTTTAACAACCTTATTCCATGGTTTAAAGGTCCCATCATCCATTAAGAAGTCATTCCATTAGCTTTAGGGTCAAAAATTTTGCAATCATACAGGAATCCACGTTTTTGTAGTGCAACTAGTTCAAAAAAGGTGATTTGCGCTATGAAAATTTTGTTTTCGTAGCACACTGCAAAATTGATGAAACAACCTTTTTCATCAAAAAATATGTTTTCTGGTTTTAGTATTAAACTTCCGAAGGGGTTCCTGAGCAACTGAAAACTCATTTTTGAAAATTGAAAGAGGTGTTTCTTCCTAACATAGTTACCCACAAAAAACTCTCTCATTTTCTTCAAATGCATTATGAGGTGGGAGAAATTGATCACTTAACTTGCACTACGAAATTGCTGAAAGTCATTCAAGAGAGAAAAACTCTGTTTTCTGGTTTTAGTAGTCAACTTCATGATTAGTTTCTTGCCACAAGAAAAGGTATTTTGGAATTTTGAATGAAATTTTTCTTCATAAAATCTCTAGATACAATAACCTATCTCACGTTTCTCACAAGTGTTACCTGTTAGGAGATACAAGGCTTTATTTGAAGCCATATTTTCAGAAATCAGAATTTTCCAGTTTTACACATGTTTTTCAAAGACATTTTCTGGGTAGTAGGAGAAGTATTTCAAAAACCCAAGAGATTTTTTTGTTCAATACATATTCTTCTCCAAAAGCCTCCTTCATTTTTTCAAAAAACGTTATGGGCGAGAAGATAAAAGCTCTATCTCAACACCTATTTGTCAGATAAAAACAGGGCGGTAAGTGACAAATTATAAATCAGTTTTGTCATAAACAAGGAGATTATTTTTTGAGGGAAAAATACCTAAAAGTCAACTTTTTTTTCTTGTTAAGATCTATTTAAATAATTTCAGAAGTTCAAATGTCCTTAAGAGTGCAAAATTTGAAAAAAATATGTAAAAGAGGCATACATAGCAGTTTCGTAGTGCGCTACGAAATTGCTGTAGTTGAATTTTGGGCATGTTTCATAAGTGTTTTGGGGGTAAAAATAGCTGATTTTCAAATCTTTTTTCTTCTGTTATATATAAAATGTTCATAGATGAAGATCCAAGTTTCAAAGCAGAAGAAAAAAGGTGTTAAAGGAATGTTTTATAGTAATGAAAATTTTGTGCTACAAAAACAACTACTATTTTCGTAGTGCAGTCATACCCTGTCTCCTTTATACTATTTTTTAGGTTTCTTTCTGAAAAGGTGGAGGGTGAAGTTTCAAGGAAATGATAGCACATGTCACATATCTAAATTAATCAACATTTCTGTCAAAAAATGATTCGAAGATCAGCATGAAGGATAAAGGCTAAAATGCAGGAAACATGTTCCCTGGTTTTTAGGTCAGTTAAGACATGAGTTAGCAGGTTTACAACAAGGCTGGAGGCATCACCAAATTCGACCTCATGAAGTTGCAGCTATCAAAGGAAGTATTTAAGTCTTAGATAAGGTTTTTGAAACATGTTTTAGGAGATTCACTCCTATTTGTATCAGGACTCCTAAAAGATAGTTAGCTGTCAGTTTGCAATTAAGAGTTTGTTTCAATGAATAGAATAGGTGTCAAAGATAGAATTCGAATTCCTTTGATGATGGATCATATAATCCAAGGTTGTAAAGACTATATATGTAGCATGAGGTCGAATTCTTCAAGGTTGGAAATTTTCATTAACAAGCAAACTATGTTACTATAGCAGACTGTGTGTTTTCATCTTAATACAGATATTGGCTTTACTGCTTAGGATTCCGAAAGAGTTTTTGGTGTTTGATATTCCTATGGCTTTCCTCATCTACCTATTTGTAGTGGTATGAAAATTTGTTACTTAGAACTCATTGGAAAATGGTCTATCTTCCTTCTTATGTTTGTAAACTATGTTTTATTCAATGTGTTACTGTTTTGCTAATACATCTAAAACTCTGAAATTCCCTGATTTCCATGTTAAGCTAATTTTGATGTCTTGTTGAAACATCCATTAACTCCATATCCCAATAGATGTTTTTTGATCAATAATTCAATCATTTATACACTTTTATCCAATTTATTCCTAGAGTTATCCTTCTAATCCTTAATTCAAAATCTTAAACCTATTGAGAGAGCCCTCTCAGGTTGAGGAGGCTAAGCCTCAACTAAAAGTCTGGTTTGAAATAGTTACATTGAGGTAGCCTGATCAACATCATATTAGGTCCTATTTTTGTGATTTTTGGGGTTCTTGTGTTTTGGTAGATTGGCTAACCAAAAGACAATACAACATCAAAACCGCTTTGGGATCTCAGGATCTAACCCTCCTGGATCCAGAGAGGGATCTCTCTATAAAGGTAAAGAATAATGTATCTTTAAATTTCAATTTAAGGTCTTAGTCTAGTTATAGAGCACAAGATTTTGTTTTTTTTGTTTGGTTGGACAAATGTTTTTCATGTAGTATAGATATAGCATGGGAATCTACAAGCCATTGGAAAATGGAGTTATGTGAAAGTCCCAAAAAGTTCTAACTGAGAAGGAAGGGAAACCAAAGGGAAAATCTAACTTGGTCAAGGATTTTTTGAATAATATAGGTGAAATGGAATGAACATTAAGGACTAAGAGTGAAAAACAAGCTAAGCCCTTTCACAATGGCTTAAAATATTCGGGGAATGCCCTAGTTCCTCCAGTAAGCTCACTGCTTGGACTAAATCAATATAAACACTCAAAGTAAAGGAGAAAAGTAGACTAAACCCTCTTAACGAATTATAGGATTCGGGGAATGCCCTATTTCCTCCTATAAGTTCACTGTTGAGAGCTTAATCAACAAAGACATACAATTGCATTCAAAGAAGAGGGAACACCTTAGACATCTAGGACTGCAATTATAGAGACCTTTAACACAATAATTACAATAATTAACAGAGGGTATGATTGAAACAAATTCCTTTTTCAAACTGCAAGCATTAATAATCAAAGGGAGACTTCAAATACAATTTTCAGTGGTAAAGAAAGAGGGAATGCCTAAACAGTCTTTAGCACAACAGAATTGACCATTTCTGAAATAAAACAAACTGAATATTTAAGAGAGCTACTAGACTACCTTGTCATATTCAGTAGCAGAAAACATATAAACAGTGAAGGATAAACAGGCCAGAGGTGCTTCTAAGATACATTTCTCTACCTAAAATTTTTATCCTACTGTAAGCAAATAATGATGGAACAAAGTGGAAAATAGGAAATAACATTAACAATAAGAAGTACTTCACCAAAACCAGGCTCAGGGATCCAACGGTCTTGCCTTCTTCCTCAACAGAAAAACAAATATCTTCACACTCTTTCAGAACACCAATGCTTCTTCAAAGCAGAAATATGTATTACTTTAGAAATCACCAAATGCAAACCTTTTACAATCAGACTTCGAAGCGTCTTTATAGGAAAAATGAGGAAAAGTAGGTGAGGAAAGTTTTAAATTTTCATTCAGAGATAGGAGAGGGAATTCGAATGCTCCATACTGTGTCATAAACATAACATTAAATTTTAGGCAGGATCAATAACTTTGTAGTTTGTTGAGACCATTTTTATATGATAGAAATCACCCATAGGGTGTCCTTGAGAGGAAAAACCATTTGGAGTGGTATTGTTATCTTCTTAGTGTGAGTTAAGTGAAGAATGGGTTATGAGGACTCCCATACTTCTAAATAACTACTTCTAACAGTTTGTAGTAGCTTCCCTAGTGTAATAACTACTTGGCAGGCTTGTGTGCATGGGATGGGCTACATCTGTGTCAGTCAACATTCTACATTAATAACTGCTCTGTCTCTTTGTACTTTAACTTTTTTTAACTCTGTTAATGTTTTCACTTTGCTGATTGCTCGAACTGCTTCTGCATCGATGCTCTTTGATGATGTTTTGTGGCCCTGAGATTGCCATCTGAGCTTTTGTGTCACCTTTGTGATTGTAAAACATTAATTCCTTCATCGGCCATTAAAAAAACCTGCAAACACACGAAAATATGTTATGAAATCCTGCGGGCTTGGTTTAGACTGCTTGCAGAGGCTCTGGGGTGGTGGAGGAGCAGTGAGGAAGAATGTGATTGCAGCGGAAAATCGAAGAAAAAAAAACCCTAGTAGAGCAGCTAACCAGGTCAATGGAGGTTTGGGTGCGAGGATGAATGTGGACCATTAGATTAGGATGATCTATGGTGGATATCTCTTTACAGAATCGTTTTGGAGGGAGATGGGAAGAAAATGAAATGTTATCGCGATATAATATGGGTCGTGCGATCTCAGAGATCAATGGCCAGGATTAAAGAGGAAGTTATGTTGTGGAGGGTGGTATGGCATAAACCGAGAATGGTTTTCATGCAAAAAAATGGGGGGGAGGTGGTATTAGCTTTTGGAACGCGATATAGGTTAGCGTTCGACACGTGGATTTCTAAAACCACCTTTATCATGTAAAATTTGCACAATGTGGGAAGGGCTCAAAAATTATGTGAGATTGATCGTCGACCATTGGATTGGAGGCTCTAGATCCAACGGTGCGGGTTGAAAGTGATGGGTGAAGAGTTGTGGGGTAAAATGGTATGCGGTAGAGAAAGGTTTCATGATGCAACATCATGAAAACCAGGGTATAAACTAAATAAGCACGAAAAATGACTTTTAGTGTTAAAGTGTAAAAACTTACGCATGGGAAAATACATAGGAAAAAGGTGAAAATGAGAGGAAATGGGGGCATTGGTGGTGGGATCAGGAGTACGGAGGAGAATTCTGGGGGTGATCGGCAGGTTAAATGAGGGTCGTCAGATCATGGTAGGTCAACGACGGAGATTAAATATGGGTCGATGATGAAGGGCTTATGAATGGAGTGAGGGACGATCTTAGCTATCGGTTCTTGTGGATTCGACAGCTGAGATTAAATCAGGAATCGACATCGGAGGAGACAAGGAAAAGGGACTAATCCTTTGTGTTTTTCCGATGCGATGGAGCAATGCGATGCGGGCCATCCGATATGAAGAGAGATTGATGGTGGAGATTAAATCGGAGGCTGGGACGGTGGAGGATTAGGTGATGGAAGGGCATGATGCGATGAGGCATGAACCTTCTGATCTGGTGGAATGAATGGCTGGGATTACATCGCATCGGAGAAAAGGAAAGAGGCTAAAGCATCGTGGTCTTTGAGTTTGCAATGTGCGATTAACCGTTGGCCGTCGGATCAAGATGAGGGATCAACAGTCAGGATTGAATCGGAGGGGTGATGACGAAGGGCTATGGGCAGAGCATGATGATATCCTGGCCATTGGTTCTTGTGGATTCAATGGTCCAGATCAAATCGGAAGCTGTGAGTGATGAGTGAAGCAGAGAACTAATGGAGTGATGCGATGGAGATCTGGTCGTTGGAACTGAAAATATCGATGGTGGAGATATAATCGGCGACCAATGGAAAAGTGAAAAGGAGAAAGGGACATGTGAAGTGCGATTGAATCCTGGGCGTTGGTTCTAGTGGATTCAATGGTCCAGATCAAATTGGCGATTGGAGGAGAAGGGGCTCACTGCATCGAAAGATTGGAAGAATAAAGGAAAAGTCGGGAAAATGAAACTCCGATTTGCAATTGGCGATAAGGGATAGTGCCTGGTTATGGCTCTGGGTAACATGCGGAAAGGGGCTAGGGCCAAGGCCAAAAGGGGCTTAAGGCCTTAGTGTAAAAATGGGTTTTTAGGGAAAAAATGAAGGTTTTTTAGGGTTTTTCGGCTCTCGGTAGAGAGGAAAGAAAAGGGTCGTTAAACCTGCAAATGAATCTTTGAAGGCTTAAAAGGGGATTAAAGGCTTTAAGAGGCTAAATGGAGGGTTAAAAGATGAAAATAAGGTTTTATGAAAATGAAAGGAAATAAGTGGACATGGGCAGTTTTTAGTGGTCTTTGCAACAGCTTTCTTTGGTGAATTAGCATGGCTTTAAGATGGAAACAGCAGTGAAGATGAACCTCCAGGATGGGAAAAACATAAGAATTCAAGGATGATATATTTTCAAAGGAAATAAATCTCTTGAAGTCTTGAACACAAATTTAGCCACCATTTAGCATATCAAAATTTATAGGTGGCTAACAGTGGCTCCACTTGGGGAGGACAGCTTGCCCTTTAGGTGTCCAGAACCTCAGTAATCTCTGTATTTAGTAGACCAGTGACTTTCCATTAGGGAGCAGTTTGTCTTTCCTTGATTGGTCTTATTTTGATCTAATAACCTTTGCAACAACCTGAAAAAAATTGTCATTCTTCAAAACAACATCTCTACCTACCCGTTCCTACTGTCCTAGCATTTTTTCTTCCTTTGAGTGCACTTGGACTAGCAAACTCTTTTTCCAACATTTTATTCTGCAAACAGAAAAATAAACCTATCTAATGCTACCCTTATTTATCCATGAGTTCATATTAAGCAATTGAACTCATAAGTTTCTCTACCTAAACTAATATCTATCAGGATTAGACTATCTAACAGATTTCATTCTCTATATTCTAAAACAAAAATTGAAACACAGCCAAAACAGGATTAGACTGTCTAGTTTGCTGGGGGTCCATGGCATAAAGAAAAACTACACATGAACTGAAACTTTGCAGAAAATTGAAACAAAATTGTGAGGACTTGAAATTCTAGAAATTTAAAGCATCCCTTCTTCCTTTTGTGACTCAGATTTTGAGCTTTTCAGAGTCACGCTTTTCTTCATTTTAGCTCTTGTTTTGATCTTTTTAGAGCTGTTTTCTTTTCTTTGCTGGTTCAAGTTTTGAGCATGTTAGAACCATTTCTCTTCTTCCCTTTGGCTCAATTTTTGAGAGCATTAGAGCCATATTTTCTTATGATTATAGGTTCAGATTTTCAGCATGTTTGAACCTTTATTTCTTCTATCCTAATCTACTCTACTGATAAGCCAAGTTTTAAAAGTTTGGAAAATATTTTTCACTATCCTATCAGTATTAAATTGAAATCTTCCCAATCATGATTAGGCTGTATGATGGACAGTAGTGCTCCTTGAAGTAGTGGCATTTGAGCTTGCACACTTTCATATTTTCCTTTATTTTGGTATGGGGTTATACCTTTCTTGTTTTATTTCTGCCCTCTTTTCTATTTTGTATTTTTTTTGTATTTTTCTTTCTATTTTTCTTTCAAAGCAGAAACAATAATCTAACTAGATGCTCAAAGGTTGAGCTTTATTGCTTTCCTACCTACCCTAATATAACTTGGAATATTTACATGTTTAGCTGATGAACTCTCTTTTCCAGTACAACCAATCCAGTAAATGATTCCATGATTGGTCCTCTCTCATCTCTTTGGGCAAGCTGGACAAACCGGGCCACTCCCATTCCTTTTGTTTCTTAGTAACAGTGCTAAAAAATCTTTTTTCTTCCGATAACACCTTGTTGCTAACAACCTTTATCCCTTCTTCAAAAAAATTCAGGAAATTAACATAGCGATCTTGAAATAATACCTGGTTGTGGATTTTTGTAAGATATGTTTTGACCAGGATTACTTCCTCTTCCACTGGATCAAGGAAAATATTATTTTGAGAAAGAAACTCTTCCTCATCTTCATTATATTTTGAACTGGAGGACTCATCATATACTACAACGTTGTCCTCTTGTAGATCTGACATATTCCGATTTGGTGGGCTGAGCTCTGTGAAAAGATCAATGTATTCCTTAGCAGGGATTTGTTCACTTGCTTCATCCTTTTCAAGAGAAAGTTCTTCAATTTCATATGGCTCAAGAACTTCTTCATTGTCTTCCTCCTCATCCTTTGAGATGAAAGAATTTTGATCTCTAGATGTATGGAGACTATTACTGATGATCTAAGATAAAGAAGAGTGAAGATTCAATGAATCTTCACCTGCTACTAGACTTTCAGAACTTTCCTCATCATTATCATAAATAGCCTGCATAGGCTCATTATTTTCTTGAAGTTGATGGAACTGATCTTCCTTCCACAAATATACTAATGATGTCCCTGCAAGATCGACTTCTGTTTGCAGAACATCATCATCAGATAGATCAAAATTAGGAAAAACAATAAAGTAAGTAATGCTACCAATCAAACATACTGGGTTATTAGTAGATCTTTGTTCATTCTGATTTACAAGGGAGGTTTCTAATTCTGTAAAACAAAGCTCAGTAGATGAATGGGCGTGAGTGTTTGTTTTATAAAATATTTCAGAGGTTGGTTGTCTATTGATGATCTGATCTATTTCTTCTTCTGTCAAAGGGGAAGATGTTCTTGTGTCTCTTTGAGCAGAAGTGCAACAGTTCTCTGTTTCTTGTGAAGACTGATTTTGAGGCTGGATGTCTTCTTGGGCCTCAAATATAAGGGACGATGAATCATTATTTTGATTTTCAGGAATATCTTGAGGAATTTCTTTGATTTATTGGTTAATTTCTTCCTCAAATGATTCATCTAGGCTCGTATGATAGTTAGGATGCATATGAAATTATTGAATGGCTGTTAACAGATCTTCAGGATGCATGTTAACCAGATCCTTATCAAGGTCTAACAGGTATTGTATGATGTTCTGAGATTGATCACAACAATCCCATGATAAGGATGGAGAGTTTCCTTTATAATTATCATAAAATACTTGGTGCATGTCTTTTAAAGAAAACAAACTCTTAGGTTCTAATCATTCATACCAATTCCTTGCATTACCTTCTAATGTTTCCATTAACATTTTCATAAGACAGTCCTCGTGCCATTAAAATTTTAACCGCCACACATGTATATGAAACTTGATGAGGTGTAACAAGGGGTCATCAACATTTTCATCTTGAAAGATAGGTAGGTCTTTCAACCAATTTATCTCAGGAATTTTGTGTGGGAATCCAGAGATATTATCCCTACTCATTGGGGCATATCTTCGTTGTATCCTCATAATCATGCTTGTAAATCAGAAAGGAGGTCAATGTGCCTATTCAACCAGTTCAGAGTCTTCTGCCAATGGAGTCATTTTGTCTTTGGGAGTGTGGAGTCGCCGGGTGGAATATTTTGAACTTTGTTATCCACCAACAGTATGATTGGGTTTGCTCAATGCATTCTCATGGAGGTTTACAAGGACTAGGAAAGTAAAAGGCCTACTGGAGACACGTGGAGTTGCCAAGTGGAAGTTTAGCTCTTTTGGAGGAAAAATATTCTATGGTTCACCACCATGTTTATTATGAAGCCAATCTGAAATGTTTTTTGGTTTTTCTAAGTTTCTATGGTTGTTTGAAAGAATAATGAGTCTATAAGAGCTTGCTAGGAAACTATGAACTTAGTGGTCCCACCGTGATCACCAGTATGTTGGGGTTCTTATGTTTTGGTAGATTGGCTAACCAAAAGAAAAGAGAACATCAAAACCACTTCGGGATCTCAGGATCTAGCCCTCCTAGATCCAGAGAGGGATCTCTCTATAAAGGTAAAGAATAATTTATCTTTAAAGTTCAATTTAAGGTATTAGGCTAGTTATAGAGCACAAGGGTTTGTTTTTTTTGTATGGTTGGACAAATTTGTTTCATGTGGTATAGATAGAGCATGGGAATCTACAAGCCATTGGGAAATGGAGTCATGTGAAAGTTCCAAAAAGTTCTGACTGAGAAGAAAAGGAAAACAAAGGGAAAATCTAACTTGGTCAAGGATCTGTTGAATAATATAGGTGAAATGGGATGAACATTAAGGACTAAGAGTGAAAAACAAGCTAAAGCTTTTCACAATGGCTTAAAAGATTCGGGGAATGCTCTATTTGCTCTAGTAAGCTCACTGCTTGGACTAAATCAATATAAACACTCAAAGTAAAGGAGAAAAGTAGACTAAACCCTCTTAATGAATTATAGGATTCGAGGAACGCCCTATTTCCTCCTATAAGTTCACTGTTGAGAGCTTAATCAACAAAGACATATAATTGCATTCAAATAAGAGAGAATGCCTTAGACATCTAGGACTGCAATTATAGATACCTTTAACACAATAATTACAATAATGAACAAAGGGTATGATTGAAACAAGTTCCTCTGTCAAACTGCAAGCACTAATAATCAAAGGGAGACTTTAGAAACAGTTTTCAGTGGTAAAGAAAGAGGGAACACCTAAACAATCTTTAGCACAACTGAATTGACCATTTCTGAAATAAAACAAACTGAATATTTAAGAGAGCTATTAGACTACCGTGTCATATTCAGTAGCAGAAAAAATATAAATAGTGAAGGATAAATAGGTCAGAGGTGCTTCTAAGATACATCTCTCTGCCTAAAATTTTTATCCTACTGTAAGCAAAGCATGATGGAACAAAGTGGAAAACAAGAAATAACATTAACAATAAGAATTACTTCACCAAAACTAGGCTTAGGGATCCAATAGTCCAACCTGCTTCATCAACAGAAAATAAAAGATCTTCACACTCATTCAGAACACCAATGCTTCTTCAAAGTAGCAATATGTATTACTTTATAAATCACCAAATGCCAACCTTTTACAATGAGAATTCCAAGAGGAAAAGTAGGTGAGGAAAATTTTAAATGATCATTCAGAGATATGAGAGGGCATTCGAATGCTCCATACTATGTCATAAACATAACATTAAATTTTAGGCAGGATCAATAACTTTGTAGCTTTTTGAGACCATTTTGATATGATAGAAATCACCCACAGGGTGTCCTTGAGAGGAAAAACCATCTGGAGTGGTACTATTATCTTCTTGGTGTGAGTTAAGTGAAGAATGGGTTATGAGGACTCCCATGCTTCTAAATAACTGCTTTTGACAGTTTGTAGTAGCTTCCCTGGTGTAATAACTGCTTGGCAGGCTTGTGTGCATGGGATGAGCTACGTCTGTGTCAGTCAACATTCTGCCCTAATAAATGCTTTGTCTCTTTGTACTTCAACCTATTTTAACTTTGTTTATTTTTTCACTTTGATAATTTCTCGAACTTCTTCTGTACTGATGCTCTTTGACGTTGTTTTGTGGCCCTGAGATTTCCATTTGAGCTTTTGTGTCACCTTTGTGACTGTAAACTATTAATTCGTTCATCGGACATTAAAAAAACCTGCAAACACACGAAAACATGTTATGAAATCCTGCGGGCTTGGTTTAGACTTCTTGCAGAGGCTCTAGGGTGGAAGAGGAGCAGTGAGGACGAATGTTATTACAGCGGAAAATAGAAAAAAAAAACCCGGCAGAGCAGCTAACCAGGTCAATGGAGGTTTGGGTGCGAGGATGAACGTGGACCATTAGATCAGGACGATCTACAGTTGAGATATTTTTATGGAGTCATTTGGGAGGGAGATGGGAAGCAAATCAAATTTTATCGTGATATAATATGGGTCGTGTGATCTCAGAGATCGATGGCCAGGATTAAAGAGGAAGTTATGTTGCGGAGGGTGGTATGGCGGAAACCGGGAATGGTTTTCATGCAACAAAAGGGGGGGGGAGGTGGTATTATCTTTTGGAACGCGATATAGGTTAGAGTTCGGCACGTGGATTTCTAAGACCACCTTTATCGCGTAAAAGTTGTGCACTGTGGAAAGGGCTCAAAAAATATGTGAGATTGATCATCGACCATTGGATTGGAGGCTCCAGATCCAACGGTGCGGGTTGAAAGTGATGGGTGAAGAGTTGTGGGGTAAAAGGGTATGCGGCGGAGAAAGGTTTCATGATGCAACATCATGAAAACCAGGTTCTAAACTGTATAAGCATGAAAAATGAATTTAGTGTTAAAGTGTAAAAACTTATGTGTGGGAAAATACATAGGAAAAAGGTTAAAATGAGAGGAAACAGGGTGCTGGTGGTGGGACCGGGAGTACAGAGGAAAATCCTGGGGGTGATCGGCGGGTTAAATAAGGGCCGTCGGATCATGGTAGATCAACAATAGAGATTAAATATGGGTCGATGATGAAGGGCTTATGAACGGAGTGCAAGACGATCTTAGCCGTCGATTCATGTGGATTCGATGGCTGAGATTAAATCGAGAATTGAAATCGGAGGAGACAAGGAAAAGGGACTAAGCCTTTACATTTTGCCGATGCGATGGAGCGATGCGACGCAGGTCATCCGATCTAAAGAGAGATTGACGGTGGAGATTAAATTAGAGGCCGAGATGGTGGAGGATCAGGTGATGGAAGGGCGCGATACGATGAGGCGAAAACCGTCTAATTTGGCGGAATGAACGGCTGGGATTACATCGCATCGGAGAAAAAGAAATAGGCCAAAGCACCGTGGTCTTTGAGTTTGAGTTTGCAATGTGCGATTAAGCGCTGGCCATCGAATCAGGATGAGGGATCAACGGTTAGGATTGAATCGGCTGGGTGATGACAGAGGGCTATGGGAGGAGTGAGATGAGATCCTAGCCGTTGGTTCTTGTGGATTAAATGGTCCAGATCAAATCAGCGGGCACGAGTGATGAGTGAAGTGGAGAAATAATGGAATGATGCAATGGAGCACTGGCGTTGGATATGAAAAGATCGATGACCAGCGAAAAATTGAAAAGGAGAAAGGGACATGTGAAGCGCGATTGAATCCTGGCTGTTGGTTCTTATGGATTCAACGGTCCAGATCAAATCGGCGAACGGAGGAGAAGGGGCTCATCGCATCAGAAGATTGGAAGAATAAAGGAAAATTCGGGAAAAGGAAACTCGGATTTGCGATTAGCAATAAGGGCTAGCACCTGTTTATGGCTCTGGGTCACATGCGGAAAGGGGCTAGGGCCAAGGCCGAAACAGGCTTAAGGCCTTAGTGTAAAAATGGGTTTTTAGGCCAAAAATGAAGGTTTTTGAGGGTTTTTCGGCTTTTGGTAGAGAGGAAAGAAAAGTGTATTTAAACCTGTAAATGAATATTTGAAGGCTTAAAAGGGGATTAAAGGCTTTAAGAGGCTAAATGGAGGGTTAAAAGATGAGAAGAAGGCTTTATGAAAATGAAGGGAAATAAGTGGACATGGGCAGTTTTTAGTGGCCTTTGGAACAACTTTCTTTGGTGAATCAGCATGGATTTAAGATGGAAACAATAGTGAAGATGACCCTCCAGGATGGGACAAACATAAGACTTCAAGGATGATAGATTTTCAAAGGAAATAAATCTCTTGAAGGCTTGAACACAAATTTAGCCACCATTTAGCATATCAGAATTTATAGGTGGCTAATAGTGATAACACCCGCATTAATAAAAATTGACACAAGCTTAGTGGAAATTCATTAACACCAATGTTGTGTTATCACCCATGGAATAAAAAAAAACCTTATTACTTACTTTCTGCACCGATAGCACATACTCGATGCTCGATTTAGATTCAAATCTCCGCCCTTGATTCTTGGTTGATCCAACGGTTATCAATTACTCACACATCAACTAAACTGATGGTTAAAACTTTGAAATCATGTGATATAACTGGTTTTGGTTTCTGTCGACTTGCTACGTGGCAACACCATGTCTCATCACATTCTCACAAGAATTAATGCTGACCACTTCAATTCCATGCGAAAACTGCTCACTATTTTACAAAACCATTTCACTGTTCTGTTGCACCATTGACTCATGATTCCACAACGCATAGTTCCGGAAACTCAAGAAATTACTCTGATTCCAAAGGTAATCAAACACCTTCTCAATTTCATCATGCGATTGAAAAACAAAGATCTGATTCCTCTATTGCTCCTCAAAGTATTAATCTGCCATAATTTCTTCTCGATCAGTTCATCCTGGCTCTTCTCAAACCCTATCTGTGCTATAAATTAGCTCCAGATTTAATCACTCCATTTAAGAAATTGATTAATCTCACTCTAATGCCACTGGTTTTTGAACATCAAGAACTTAGTTTCATAATTCATGCAAATATGTCTGTCACACACCATCAATTTCTCTAGGCTAGAAACACACTGCACACTGGATATTAACTTGAAGCCCATGTTTTTTTTTAATGGGCATCGATCCATTCTGTGATCGATCATTTATCTTTGATAGATGCAAATCCACACATGATTCAACCATAAAATGAATGTTAAACCTCTTAAAAACACGCAGTCTCATGAATTCACAAAAATTGTAGCTTGGATACACAATGATAGAAATTCATGCCACCAACCAGAGGTTCCAATTATTTCTGAATTCGAATTACAATAAAACTTGTATGAGCTTGGTCACTCTCTATTATTCACACCTCCATGCTTTATTATACAACATTTCTACAATTTATAAATCCATTTCTCAATATTCAATACATATCTCAGAAATTGAGTTCTCCATATTAATAAACATATATTTACAAAAGTAATTCCATTCTGGCCTGATCCTCTCTATCAGTGGCCTCTTCATCTAATTTTCCCGTAGGCTTACAACAAAAAACCCTATATGTCTAAAATCTGACTCTCTCCCTATATGCCTTGAGGCTTATAATTTTATATAAAAGGTTCTGAAACCAATTTTGGTTTCAGATCCTCTATCTTCTCAACGAAATCATGAGTATCCTCTATCACCTTTTTTCACTCAACAAATCCCCAAGGATACTTTCTAATCCAAAAAATCATGAAACCAATTCCTAATATAAGATTTTCAATTAATTCCCAAATTTCTCAATCTCTCAACTATCCTAATTCTCTCATTTTTTCCACTATTCGAGAATATTTACAAAATGTCTCACAAATATTGATTAATTCCTATTCTAAATGTCTCACTCAAAATATTTCAAAATTACATTAATTTATTACATAGGAAACCAACTTACTTGAAATCATAAGACCCCTATGTATACTAAAGTACGATGATATTTCTGAGCCAAATGCTCCTGCATCACTCACCCTTGGCCCCACTCATTAAAGCCACTACTTCCATGCATGGAGTCTCCCTCCAAAACTTCATTTTCCCTCATTAAATGTCCACTACTTCCATACCAGCATTGAATGTCCACTACTTCCATACCAGTGTTATTGATTTGGTCAAAGTTTCCCTATCAACATGCTTCATCCATTGTTCACACATAGGGGAGCTTTGTCCAGCTCTTTTGATTCCATCCATTCACATTTGGAGTGTTTTTATTCCTATTAAGGAGATTTATGGGTCTCCCTACACTCTTATTCTTCTATGTAAGAAGAAAAATAAAAATTTAATATTCCAATTAGCTGCATGCTAATTTAGGAATATTAGATTCCTCCCCTCCCAAATGTTTCTTGTCCTCAGGCAACTGCAAAGATAGATCTGAAAAAATGTAGGGTACCTTCATTTCCATGTGAAGCTCCAACCTCCAAGCTATCATCCATATAAAATGAATCACCTTCTAGAATGGTAATTCATAGAAAAAATCCTCCCACATGCTCATGAGAGTCTTCTCCCAAATACTCAAGTCAATAATATGGCTCACTTCATAAAGAAACAAGTGATATATTGTAGCAGCCATATAATGTCCCATGCTCCTCCTGAAGCATGAAGAAGTTTGGAAAGTTTCATTCCCAATGGACACATACAACCAATGTGTCATCCCTCTAATCATGTTCCCAACAATAATAAGAATATAATCAACATATGGTATCACAGTGAAAGTCATGGTAGCTTCCATGTGTAGTAATGGAAAAGGAAAATGGTCCCTCAAGTGCAACCAATGTATTTTTACTCCTAACTACATCAGAATATGGAATTATGAGTGGTTTCCAAACCACTTGTTTGCTGCCCCAATCTTCTCATATGCTTGGAGAAGGTGTATGATGTACGGTGAAATTGAGCACACCCCGAATAAGATATCATCTCTCCAAGATCTCCTAGGGAGTGGCCATCATCAACACTGCTTATGGTCTTAAGTATACCATGAAGTCTAGAAGAAAGAGTGCCCCCTCTTGGAGCAATTCCCTACACATGAAATGAAAGGAAATGCAAATACATAGTAAACGAATCATGATATACAGAAATACAATCTTTACCATGTTCTTGGTGCAAGCTAGTAAGGTGTCTTATGGATGGGCCTCCTCTCACTCCCAATGAGATAGGAAGTGGTTGTGATAACTCTACCAAAGAGCCATCTCTCTCCTCATCCTCTAAAAAATCCATGCATCTCCTCATATGATGGTGCATCTCCTCTTTGAAGCCTTCCCAAATGAATCCATCCAGGATAGTACGGTATGCTCTTATAAAACCAGTGGGTTTGGAGAGAAAACCCTCATATGATACACCTAGTAGTTTCTCCTTGAGCTTATAAGCTCTAGTCAAGAAGATCCTACTCTTAAAATAGATGACCCCATCTCTCACTTCATATCTCCCATCAGATAATTGGCCATCAAGCACTCTGCATGAAAAGATATCCTTGGAATATTCCACTAATAGTTAGGATCTCCAATAAGGGTCAATACTCAATAATGATAGTGCTGTTGATCTATCATGTAAATCACCTATCATTTTCTTTCTTTCTTCTTTGACTTCTCCAATGCCAAAGTCATATACTAGGATGCCGCAATATTTCCTCTGCTACTACTCCTGTAGCGGCTCATGCTCTAATGAGGGTGGAATTTTTTGGAGGCTAGCCTTACATGAAAAGCTATCACCCATCAAAAAATTTCTGAGTTTGGCCAATGTAAGCATGAGTGGCCACCAACCTTTACAAAATATGGAAGATCCCTCCCAATGTGGAATTATCTTCTTATTCTCCAAAGCCATGGAGTGGTCTCCTTGCACCTTGATGTTGCCATCCATCCCTGCAACATCTTCTCTCAGTCTAATATTTTTGGTGAGAGTAGGTAAAATGATATTGGGAGAATTTCTCCCTCCTCCTTGACCCTACCCTAGACTCTTTGTGCTGTGTCAAGTTCTCCCAAGGTTTTCACCTCTCCTGGACCTACGAGTGGTGCTACCTGATGTGAGGCATTTCTCATCAACTCCCGATATGGTGATCTCCCAAGTGGAATGCCTCCATGAAATGGGACATCGATGTCAAGAGTAGACTTCATATATGAGTGGACTACTTTGTCCTTTCTTTCTTCCTCTTTTGTGCATCAACCTTCTGAGGTAGATAGGGGTGTGTGCTCCTAATGATATGATGTTCACCATCCTCCCTATCTTCTCCTTTTATCTTCAAGGTCTCACAATCTATAAATCATGGCACATGCTTCTCATGGATTGTGCCCTGATCTCCACATTTTGGATTCTTTGGAACTTATTACAAGGGTACATGAATTCCTCTCATTGGATAAATTGCTCCATCTCCCTCTTCATGAGGTACTAGATCTGCTCCTGATGTGACAACACTGTTACCTCTTGCCTTCTCTTCTCCTTCATCATGAATGGAGGCTACCTCATCATCATTAAGAGGCCCTTTGTCTTGATTATCTTTTGAAACATAGATCTCCATTGCTTCCCTTTGAGAAGAGAGCTCTTCTTGAAGTGGGGATCTTGCCTCTAGCAAGGTATTCTGCAATTTTTTAACCCCCTCAATAGAATTCAGGAATGGAATTAGGTTTATGGATCCTTCCAAATCATGCAAAGGTTTTGTTTTTTTAGGCTTGGCTAGCTTAAGGAAGGATGTTTAAGGATGTTTTGCATCAAATCTTTTCACTAAACACCTAGTCAACTTTTCATAAGTAGATACATTTACATGATTCAAGGAAGAAGCTTCATAAAACCACCAGGAATAATCCTTACCTTCAATATGCAGCACTGCTACTCTAATGGCTTCATCTTCTGAAACTTGGTGTTGCTTTAAATAGGTGTCTAGCTCCTTGACCTAAGCCTTAGCTGTACATTTAGGTTTCCCATCAAAAGTAGATAGAAATAATATACCCAAATCATGCTACTTGCACCTCTTGCTTCTATTGTGACTGCTAGGTCTTCTATCCTCTTTGATCTTGCAAAAGCCTTGGAATTTTAGATGATATTTGAACCTTTGAGATTGAGATTCATACTCTTGAAAGTAGTTACCCAGAGTCTCCTCCTTTGGTACATATCCTTCCTCCATCTCTCTTTCTATGAATATAGGCATGGTAGAGCATTGTAGATATGATTGTGTGGCTGAATTCTCACACCCATAATATGAATAACTAGATCTTTATTCATGTGTAAATCGTTTAGACTGATCTTCATGCCTTTCCCTCCTCATTCCCTTGATTTATCCATTAAGCTCATGCATAGCCTGGAGAAGAAGTTCTGAAAACTTTTTTCCCTCAATTTCTTTGAATAATGGAGACTTTCAGTTGTCTATTCTGTAATTTTTCTCTTTTCTATGAGAAGCTTCTTCCTATTTTGATAACATAGATGCAATGTATTCACAAGTTGAGCTAAGATTATGCTTTGATACCAATGTAATATTCCAAAATGTGAAAAGCGGCAATGTAGCACATAAAATTGGAAAGAAAAAGTAAATATCAATAAATTACATGTGAGCCAAAGATAGATCCATGGTATTATGTATAACAAAAATAATTAAGTACAATATATTGGGGATCAAGTCCCTCAAGTTAGGCAAAAGAAGCCTCCAATGCCCAAAGAATCCAAAACATTTAATACACTACTATACAAAATGTCTAAAGAAATTAAAACGTAGTTTTAATGACTAATAATTTAGCTAGGAAACATATATAAATGGATCTGATAATTTAATTCTCATACAAGGCCAAAAATGGAGATCTATGCTCCCATACACTTTTCCTAAATAACGTAGGAATAGTTTCCTGAAATACACAAAATATCAGAATGTTGGAATGCAGCCCTAAGGCTGAATAAAATCTAAAACTAGGCACCTTAAAGGAAGTGGATGAATCTGATGTAGATATGAAAGTAACTCCTCCAAATGAATCTTCACGTGTAGGGTTTATCCCTCCATTGAAAAGAAAACACTCCAAATGGAGAACTAAACTCACCCTTGCAAATTCTCACTGAAATAACGCACTCATGGACTAAAAATGCATTGTATAGGATGACGATGACTTGGCCTAATGAAAAAATATTACATGAAGCGCAGGGAACTTCCTTACTGATCTCCCAATGGAAAAAAAGCTTCCTCCACTAAAGGCAAGATCAAAAATGGCCCAAAGAACCCTCCACTGTTGCACCTTGCAACACAACCCAACTCTAAATAGAATTTGCACTGTAGAAGAATGTTGTAGCTTAGCCGAATTCTAGAATGTGGAAATATTGCTCAATGTATTTCTCTTGTGTAGGCACTCAAATTCCCCCGAGGATGAAGGTGGGATTCCCGCTAGGGAACACCCTTGTGCTAAACAACACTACAATATTAGCTAAACAATTGAAGAAAGCCACAAGTCATAATAGACCACAATCAAATAATAATATAAAAAATGTCCTCTATGGCTACTGTTAGCACCCTGTAATCAGAAATATTGGCAAATTCCGTCTGCAGGGAGAACATTGTTTCAACCACTTTGGGATTCTAGGATCTAGCCCTCCTGAATCTGGAGAGGGATCTCTCCAATAAGTGCAAAGATTGATTTGTCATTGAAGTCTTGGGTAATGATATTAGGCTAGTTATGAAGGCTGAGGGTTTTTTTTGTTTTTTGGATGGTTGAGCATGATTACTGTTTGAGGTGGAAAGTTCTAAATGCAAAGAGTTTCAAAGGTGAGAAGTTGCAAGCACATAGAACAAGTTTTGGCCAAGAATATAGATAATTGCAGGTTTTAGTCCATTGGGCTATGGAGTCATAATAGGGTTTAATTGAAAAAACAAGGGGCAAGAGTGGTCCATGGGGCAAGTCATCTATGTCTAAGGATCTCTTTAAAGTTTGATTTATGGAATGAAATGATACAACAAGA
The DNA here is from genome assembly GCA_034641835.2 of Pinus albicaulis. Taxonomy (NCBI): domain Eukaryota; kingdom Viridiplantae; phylum Streptophyta; class Pinopsida; order Pinales; family Pinaceae; genus Pinus; species Pinus albicaulis. Next base: position 220,205,923 of record CM076575.1, on the reverse strand, counting down.
AGGAGAATTAAACAGATGAAGAACAAAGAGCAGCCTAAGATCAGGTAAGTACTTCTAAACTAGCCTTCTTTTGACATACACTTAAGAAAGACATAAAAGCAATCTAAGATCAGGTAAGTACTTCTAAACTAGCCTACTTTTGATACACTTTCAATAGAAAAACACTTTAAAACAAAGGGAGACTTGAAAGGCAACTGTTGGAGTAGAAACTAGCGGGCCGGGCTCACCACAAATCCTCTCCTAGCTCTACTTTACTTGATTACTTTCAAGACAAACACAAAGATAACAGAGAATGGCCTAAGATCTGGTAAGTACTTTCAAACTAGCTAGCCTTTAACACATTCCAAGGGAAACATTCAGACATTCTTTAGGGATAAAAATAGGACCAGGGCACACCATATCTTCCTTAGTTCATCTCTACTTAACATATATTGAAAATAAAATTTAAGAATAACAATTAGCTAAACAGGAGGACGAGGGAACGCCAGCATTCCTACTTCCTGAACTGAATTAAATCATTCCTAAATAACACAGATTGGAAGAAAACATTCAGATAAATATTTCCAGTCACAGAAGGGTACTGATATACAGTAGGTCCTAACTCTATGCATGTTGTTCTTTATAAGAGAAGATGAACACAATGAAAACAGAAATAAAATAACAATTCACAATAAGAAATAACATCACCGTCGACATAGACCAGGATCCCATAAATCAGCTTGTATTGATGCTCCAAACCAGTTACAGCTTTAATTCCAATGCTTTAGTTTAGAAATCGTCTACACATCTTAGCCTAACTTATCTATCACAAGCAGAGCTCCAAGGGCCAGTGAACACTATTTACAAGTAGAAGTACCAAGCTCAATTACATTTCAATGTTCAGTAGCCAACTCAACCAACCCCTCTCTCATCTTCTCCAGTAGTATTTATAGAAGAATGAGGAGGTGAGATCTGATTAAAGATCTCCAAAGATAATTAATACATACTTAATGGTTCTTCGGCCTTTGGGGGGCTCGATGAAGAAGCTTACATAGGTGTCCTCTATATTAAATAATTTACATTAAGATTTAAGCTCGGTGAGAGCTCTTTTTGACTTTTGAGGCTCTGTGTTGTGTTAAAGTAACTCTACTGATATTTTGTCATTAATTTTATTTGCAGAACTCACTTCTCTGGCTGCGCTGAGACAAACATCTGATCCTGATCAATAAATTCGGCCTCTATTTGAATGCTTTGAGGCACAAGTGGCACTGTGGTAGCTGGGAGGAATCAATTTGCCTCAGATGTGGTAGTGGAGGCTTTCTTGTTGATAAAAAACTTATGATTTTCTTTAAACTGTGTTTTAGTCAGGAGGATTAGTCTTTTGATAATCCATCTTAGTCGTAATACCCACAGATCTGTTTTCAATCTCATGTCCTGGTGCGTTCTCGTCTTCGACATTGGTACTCTTTTATTTGTGCTTGATTCGCCATGTTTGTTGGTGTGTAGGGCTGCGCAGGGGTCGTATGGCATCAATGCCTCATGAATCATTGACGAAACGTGGAGTTGAAACCTGCAAATCATTCCCTTTGATGAATCGAAGGCAGGAGGATCGTCACCCTCAGCCTTTGAAATTTTCTTCAGCATAGTGGAAAAACCATTTAAACCCTACAAAATATGAACAACATTATAAAATCCTGCATATATAGGTTTGCTACTTCAGAAGGCACGTGGAGAGAGCATGGATGTTGGATGGAATCATCCAACGGTCGAGATTGATTAGAGGAGGTCAGAGGCAAAGAAGAGGAAGAATTAAATTAGAACCGTCGATCGCACAGAGATCGACGGTTGGGAGCGAGGGCGAATAGTCAAAGTGAAAGAGTCACTTTATTTGGAAAAATGGAGAAAATGGGCTAAAAACCTTTGTTTCGGTGAAAAATGGTTAAAAAAGACGTTTGGGGTTCGGGATGATCGTGGGCCGTCGGATGAGATCGGCCCACAAGATCAATGGCGGAGATGTTTTTTAATAACCGCACCGTACCATGTTTATCTTACGGGCTTCTTCAGAGTGCGATCACCCTCCGATGAGCTGGCCTCAAATCAGACGGTGCACGCTAATATCGGGCCGAGCCGATATCCGACATTTAATGCCCGGGGAAAATGGTATCACCATACCATCCAAGGTCATGTGTTGGCTGGTGGCGCTGATCGTTGGCAAACGGAGAAAACCGCCTCCCTGTTAAAAGCGGTGCGATGATTTCCGCCCATTTTTATTTTAATATAATGACAATAAAACATTAAAAACCCAAAAATTAAATATACACAAAGGTTTGTTGTCGGGAGGGTTTTATATTCGCGATTTGGCTTGGCGCCTGTCTGCGGGGCCATGGTCTATATGGAACACAATATGACTGGAGGTTTTATGGATAGGGCTAATCGACATCGAATATTTAAATAAAGGGGAAGACTTGCGCACTGTGTTACCTCCGATGCAATAAGCACCCAAATATCTCAGCGCCTGGTTCCAGTTTTAGGGCATATGGAGTGGAAAAGGCTAAGGACTTGGCCCAAGGGGGCTTAAACCTTTACACCAAAATATGTATTTTTTATGAATTTTTCAATGTTTTTCAAGGGTTTTGAGGGTTTCGATAAGGCAAAGGAGTCTTAAACCTTATCAAAGGGGGTTTCGATGGGGGGGGAAAAGGGAAAATATGAAAATGAAATATTTCATGGAGGATGAAGGGGTTAAAATGAGGTTAGTTTTGGAAGATGAGGGAAGGGGAAAATGGTGTTTGCAGTAGTATTTTGTCTTTGAAATCAACAGAAATTTTTAGTGTAAAATGGGCACAAAAGTGAAGATTTGGACAGAGGCATGAGGCCTTCAAGAGTCTTCAAGAGGTAACACTTTTTAGCAATAAAATTTGTTCCTTGAAGACTTCAAAAAAAATTTAGCCAACATTTGATATAACAAATTTTATAACTGGCTAACAGCTGCCATCCCTTCCCTTATATAATTAGTTATCTTCCTCACCCTTGGCCTCACTCATTAAAGACATTACTTCCATGCATGGAGTCTCCCTCCAAAACTGTGTTGTCCCTCATTGAATGTCCACTACTGCCATACCAGCATTGATTTGGTAAAAGTTGACTCAATCCACATTATTCATCCCTTGTTCATAGATAGGGGAGCTTTATCCAACTCTTTTGATGCCCTCCATTCACATTTGGAGTGGTTTTATTCCTATTAAGGAGATTTATTGGTCTCCCTACCTTCTTATTCTTCTAACTAAGAAGCAAAATCAAAATTTAATATTCCAATTAGTTGCATGCTAATTTAGGAATATTATAGGGTAACTCAAAATTGTATGTGAGTTGAATGAATCTACCCATGGGTTAGAGTGGATGTAAGAGAGGTAGGAAATTACAAAACTTGCAAATGGAAAATGGCCTTGAAGTCATGATTTGATTTTGGTAGTGTTGGCTCAAGGGGTCCTTGTTATAGGTCAATTTGTGCATCATTCCCAATCACTTGGTTAACTGGGAATCATCTCCAGGACCAATGTATAGGGTCTATCATCCCCTAACATTTCAATTTCTATATGCCCTAAGACAAAGAAAAAGACAGATCAATCAAGGATTTTCATCTGCAAAGGTTTCCAAGGTTTGAAGTTTATAATATATCATATGAGAGCTCATCAATGCTACCTATAAAGGGACTCAGTGCATTTCATATGCAGGTAGCCCCACACAAGGCTACTTTGCAAAGCACTTCCTGACATCTATGGGTGTTTTGGTCACATTGGGAGAGAAATTCTCATTGTTCTGGAATCTCCACTTGGCCAGTGCCTTCTAGAAGAGTTCACATGTGTCAAACTTCGAATCCATGTGTCCATTTGACATCTACAAGATTGGGAACATGTCTTGCCTATTATTGGAAATCCATTGATTGTAAAAATACCTCAGCCTCTCTATAAATTGAGCATAGATCTTAGTGTTTGAGAGGGAAGAATTTTTTTAGAGAACTGCTGGTGGATTTTTCATTGAGGAGATTGATTTGAGTGACAATTTGGTGGAGATATCTACATTGTGATGAGGTTGGGATGGTGCTGGAGATGGTGACACTGAATAAATCATATGACTGTAACCTACCCTTCTATCATTAATAAAGAATACAACTTACTTTTCCCTATATGCAACTGTATTAGCTTTGATTTTCCATATTGCAAGATATTAGTTGATGTATATGGTTTATGCTTTACTGATTTAGCAAAATAACTTGAATAGACATTTTTATTATTGTTATCTTTTGTTGTTTAGTGTTCATTCTTGTAGGAAATATTTTTCACTGCCAGCTGAAATTTGAAGCTACAACAGAAGTGACAAAAGGAATCATTTGGAAGCGCTTGGATTCCAAGTAAGCATCTAATCCATTACGTGTGTCTGTTCTTAGTTAGGAAAAGTAGTCGTATAGTCTTTAACCTATTTTTCTATATTAGCACATGTCTAGGGAAGCATGTTTTATCCATAATTCACAATTCTATCCAACAAATTGGTGACTCAGCTGGGGATATTACTCTTTATCGTAGGTGTTTTAGTCTATGATATTGTTTGTTTATTCACCCAGTAGTTGTTACTCACAGATATTAGGCTTAACAAGATCCAAATTTGCAAAAGAAGTGTGTTAAACAGCGATGTTTTTCCTTTTACACTGTGCCTAATGCACTCTTGGAAAAGACACAGTGCTTTGCATAGCACTGTCTCCCTTTCAGTCCTGTGTTGCAAATAACTGTCTCTCTTTAGAGATTGTGTTTCCTCCTAAAGCCATCCAAATTCTCTTGAATTTGACTTTGCAGTTTGTTTTAGCTTGTTTGCTAATGTGTTTGAAAATCCTAAACCTCATATTGACCAGTGAATTGATCTACCTCTTCCTCCTTTGAAAGAAAATTTGCTCAATGTTTGTTTAAAGTATTTTTCTTTATCTTTGGCAAGTTAATTTTAAATTATTTTTATTGTCACATTAGATCCATTTGCTTTTGAAAAAGGAAATTGTCGTAAAATCTTCATTTCTTGATAGGAGAAATTGTTGTTTCATTCCTCATTTTTCCTTAAAAAGAGAAATTGTTGTTTATATTCCTCATTTCTCAGAAGTAAAAGGCATTTGATTTTCTTGATTTAGTGCACTTAGTTTCTTTTCGACATTCATAACATTAAAGGAACTGAAAAGAAAAATCTACATTTGCATGTAGTGGTTTGTGTTTTTTGTAAAAAGGAACAATTAGGAAATATGCATTTAGTTTTTGTTTTCTGATTTGTGTTCTCACAAATTGATTGCTCTTTCCCTCTAGTAGCTAGGATTTTCATTGAAAAAGTAAAAGTGAAAGATTTCTTATCATTCTTAGTTGCATTTTAGGAATAATATTTTCCAATACATCATCACAGTGAACCTTTGAAAGGAAAATTTTTAAGCAAGATCAACATCAAATTAATCTTAATTTACGAAACAAAGGATTGGAACCATAACGATAACATTTATAAGGTCTAGGCCAGAGACGTGTTCTGCCGTCGTAAAAAATAGCAATTGTCATCAACTTGTCTGCGATACATTCCCAGTGTGATACCTCACTCCACGTACGTAAGTATATCATAGCTCGTCCACTTACTTTCGGTTATATCAGGCAGCGTTACAGTACGATAAGTATAAAGGGGTGCTCTCACTGTGTGATTTCGCATCAGAGAGCGCTAATATAGACTTGGGCCTCCACGTACCTTGAGATATATTTGGGAGGACAAATTTTAGGTGATATCCATCCATAGTAAACCGAGTCAGCCACCTTGTAAATTTTCATACACCAAACACAACATTCGGGGAGATTGTCTGCCCGTACTTCTTGGTTCACCAAGAGGTATTTTGCATTTCACAGTTTCCTGGTAAACCCTTTTGCCTAGCCTTACTCTTTTATTTTTTTTATTTGCTTTTGGTTAAAATAAATCAGTAATCATGGAAGAACAATAGCATTCCCCCCTTTGTTCACGTAGACTTGCGTTAAAAGCACCTTTACCACCAGAAGTTACTTCTGGTAGGCGAAGGTGATCACGATCTGCCAAATCAAGTATAATTCGTACCTCTGGTGAAACATCATTTTCCCATAAACCAGAGTTAGATCAAGTTGTTTCTACACATCCCAGTTCATCTACTGTTGTCAAAACAAAGTATTCATAGCTACCCATGGTCACGATCCATCCAATCAGTGAGACCATACCTCCACGACCTGATGTTGTTCAACCATAAATTGATCTAGATCATGTCTCTTCTTTGCCAGAACATCTGAATCCTCATTAGGGGAATTTTGAGGTCTAAAATGGGCCTCCAAAGAAAAATGTACAACCAAAATAAACTTTATAAGAACCAATAGGTTTCAAGATGATGATGTCAACCATGGGGGATGATTCACCATTTTTTAAGTAAAAGGGTAAAAAGATTAAAAATTAATAAAATAATAAAACTACTTTTCAACTCATATTTCCAACTTATCTCCCAAATTTATTACTCAAATTTTGAGCGGGAGTACTCATTGGATGAAAATTTTAATTCCTCATCTAAGGAGTACCCATGTTGCATACTTTCAATGGACCCTGCTACGCGAAAAATGAGAAATACATAAAAAAATGTGGTTGCAATCATGTTTTTAATGTATTTCTCATTTTTTCGTATAGCAGGTCCCATCGAAAGTATGCAACATGGGTACTCCTTGGATGAGGAATTAAATTTTTCATCAAACGAGGACTCCCGCTTGAAATATGGGTAAAAAATTTGGGAGATAAGTTGAAAATACGAGTTAAAATAGTAGTTTTTCTTTTTTCCCTCTAAAATTTGATAATGTAATCAAATGTTACTTTATTATTTCCACTATTATTTTATAATTTCCTTAGGAGGCCCATTTTAGACCTCAAAATTCCCCTAATGGAAGTCATACAATTGGAATATGTTTCTACCTTGGTCATCGCACAAAGTTCTGTAGCTATTGAATCTCCCATATCACACAGTCAACCACCCGAAATATACTTTGGGCCTGACAGTGAAATAATTCCCCTTGGTTTAATTATGATTGAAGAAATCCCACAAGACGATACACTTTTAACTCCAACTCATTTTGGGGAGGACCTTTACCTATACGAATCTTTTTCTCAATCGACACCATCTGATTTTTTTGATCCTGCTCCTTTTCAAACCCCCCTTGATTCAAAAGGGTATAAATTTGGTCAAGTAACCATGACTGAACCAACATCTTCGGTTGGGCCTTATGTTCCAATAATGTTACCTCCCATCCTAGCTGTTACACCATTTTTTAGTCATCTAACCTATCATCATTAGACGGACCCAAGTACACCATGTAAGACCAATTTTACCCTAAGTAAAATTTCTTTCGCTATGTAAAATAACTTAATAACACACATTTATTAAGTTGTTTATGGTCCAAATAGGAAACCCCAAAAGGAAATATTAAACAAATCTTTATTTGTTTGATTTTCCTCATGGAATAATCAATTAAACAATAATTTAATTATTATTTCAAGTTATATTTAACCCAAAACAAGGAAATTAATTAGATAAATCCTTATTTATCTTATTATTTTCTAGGAATAATTATTTAAATCTTATTTAAATAATATTCCTTGTTATATATGACTAAATCATTTATAAATAATTAAATAAATTATTATTTATTTAATTATCATTCAACCATTTCCATAAAATAATAAATAAATCATTTATTTATTTATTTATTTATTATTTACAAATAAAGACATTTGACCCAAGTTAAATACCTTTTCCCTCCAACAAATATAATAAAATATTCCTAAAGAGTGGTTCTAGAATTTGGTTAATAATATTTTATTCATGCACCAAGTTCTAGTCTACCCTACTATTTTGTTATAAATAGAAGGGTTTTCCCATTCATTTGTCACCTTTTGTTGCCTATTAGATCACTTTGGATCTATGCTCTTGGTTTGACTTTGAGCCATTATCATTGTCAAATTTTCCATTATTTCACTTTGTGAGCTCCCTTTGAGTTCTATGTTTGTATGGGTTTTCTACACCAACGAGAGAGAGAAATTCTAGATCTGAAGTGCTAAGGACTTTCAAGAACCCATCCCATTGAGGAGAATTGGAAACACCTTTCTTTTTTTCCTCTCAGGTGCCCTTTAATATAAAAAATTCTTTCAAAAATATTGTTCTTGTCTTGTCTATTGGATGCATGGAGCAAAACATTATTTTCACTGCTTAATGTCTTTTTATGCATAGATCTGGATTTGTGCAGCGTTGTCTTGATCAACTAACTGCAGATTTGAAGATATTGGCAGCCATAATTGATGTTAGGGATATTTTTTATGCATAGCTAAAGTGGTCTTTTCCCGACAAAAGATTCATACTAACAATTGGCGACTCCACACGGGTTTTCAATTATGACCGCTGTCGTTTTTCATATTCCTGCATATCTAGCTGCTTCAGAACCTAGGGTTTCTTTTCAGCTTTTCATTTTTTCTATTTTTATGTCATTTTTCACCTATAAAACCCTAAAACATTAAAATTTCTAACTTCCGCGTGTTTTTGTCCCTATTGCGCAGGTGCCAGACATCAGTCGCAGTTGAGACGACAATTTTTTCTGAAATCTACTGACGAGAGTGCCGGAAGTGCAAGTCACACTTTTTGACCCAAAAACCGTGTCCTGGAGCTTCAGGTAGCAGAAAATAGCCCAAAAACTGTGACCTGAGTGAAAAACAGGTCAAAAACTGCGACCTGGACTTTTTTTTGGAATTTTTCTGGAATTTTTTTGGGTTTTGTCTAAACCTCTGTCAGGGTTGTCTGACCTCTGTCTTCACCCATTTAGACCTATTCTTGCTCTGTTTCACTCAACTAAGTGGGAATATTTCCCCTTAGGGATTTAGTACCCTCCATGTTTTGTGGAAGAGTTTTAGCTGTTTCAGACGTCTGAATTTTCAGAGTTTCAGCCTTGTTCTTTTTCGATCTGATACCTCATTTTCAGATCCCTTTAGATCAGCTTTTCTCCCTTTCAAATCACCTCATATAGTTTTGTTTGGTTTTACCTCTAGGGTCACCTCCTTGTCCCTTATAGCTTTAGCTGATTTCCCCCTTTGTTGCAACAACCTTGCCTCTGCCTCTTTGCTGTTTTCTGCACCTCTTTTAAGCAAGATCCCTGTCCCTCCCGACCTTAGATCTATTGGCCTCTTTTTTAGTGTGTTTTGATTAGATTTTTTCCCTCTTTTAGAATAGTTTTGAGAGACCCACCTTCTTGGGTTAGATTGATGCATTGTTAGCTATTAATTTTATGTTATTTCAGCCTTATTTACTGTTCTCTGTAGATTTATTTTCAGTTACGCAACACACTTTTTCTTTTACTCTCAAAACGTCTAGGTTTAAAAATTAAAATTAATGCACGCCACACACTGACCCTAAGTGAACAAGAGCCTGGTTAACATCGCCTGGCAAAGACTTTAAAATCAATTGACGCTGCACCTCTCTGCCCTTGTTTTGACATTGACCTCACTTGATTCTGCACCTCCCTGCCTTTGTCGGTTATTCTTCTTCCTGTCATCATTGCGCCTCCAAGGTGTTTATCCCAGAGACTTCTTGGCCTTCACCCTCAGTTTCTGGTTGGTCGACTTACTCCCTCCCGCCGTCGTCGAGTTAGTCCTCCCCATAGTCCACACTCCAACTCTTCTTCTGATTCTTCAGGTTCTCCCCATACTTCTGGTTCTTCCCCTGTTACCTTCACCATGTCTGGTCCAGGGCCTAATGCTAGTGGCATCCCCGGCCATAATGCTGGGAATGTTACTAGCGGAACTGCCACAGGAACTACCTCGACTGCCCCCTTTCTCCTCTTCATGGCAGGCCTCAGTCTCCCTGATTTCAATCAGTTGATCAATGATCCTATCCGCCACGATGTTGGTTGGCCTGCTATGCCAACCAAGCTCCCCTTTGACATTCCCAAGTTGGAAGGCCTTGCTGGAGAGGATCCCTCCAACCATATCTAATATTTCCACATGTGGTGTTCATCCCATTCCATTACTGATGATTCCATCCATCTTAGATTGTTCCAACGCACACTTACAGGTGAAGCTTCTAAGTGGTATGTTGATCAGCCCACTTCTTCTCATACTACCTTTGCAACTGTTGCCTGGGATTTTTTATCTTACTTCCAGCTTCCCCTTCGTTATGACACTGGTATCAAACTTTTGAATTCTTTTCGTCAATCATCTGCGACCCACCTATCCGATCATGTCCAGGAATGGCAGAGAAGAAATATCCTATGTCAATCTCCTACCTTCGAAGACTGTGTCTACATGGACTGGTTCCTTAGATCTCTATTGCCACCTATCGGGAAATATGTCGCATCGCATTTTCCTCAAACCGAAGAAGCTACCCTCCAAATGGCGTTAAAATATGACCTGATCTATGCTCAGATGAGTTATGTTTATACTGTTCTACCTGATCTCCCCAGACCCGGTGATGCCAATGCACCGGGGGCACCTCATGCCGCCGACAATATCGTTGGAGCTATCTCTCATACATACGCCCAACCTCCCATGGATTATGGTTTTCCTGGGGGGGAGGTAGCACCTCCCACATTTTTTCCCCTCCTGGTAGCACGTCTCTAGGATACAGCATGCCCCCTCTTTTGGCCCAACATCCTACTTACCACACTGTTACCCAACCCCCTTATTGTCTATATCCATGGCTTGGTGCTCTAGCTCCTCCAACATCAGCACCTCCGCCTCCCTTGCCTTCTCAACCCCCACAACAACAGTCATCGCCCCCTCAAGAGCAGGTGGATGCACAGCAGGGATTTGTGGCTACCAAACCACGTGACGGACAGGCGGTCACTCAACCTTCCCCTTCTGGTTCCTTTGATTACCAGATTCTCATGATGAAATCTGATCAACCTTTACTTGTCCACCTTAACCTTCAAACTCGGTCTTGTCAGTACCCCAAGCCTCTCTCTTCGTCTGTCCCCGAGTCACCTTCTTTAGGTTCTATAGAGCCTCTTTCGACATCTAATGGTCCCTTGCATATCCCTCAGCCCAAAGTTGAGGTTCATACCAATATTCCTAAGGGCCCATTATGCCGAAATGCTACTTCTGGTCAAGCTGCTCATTCATATAGCATAGTAGATGATTTGGCGCAGTCTCCTACTGCCATTTCAACACTAGAACTCCTCCAGTCATGTCCTTCTCAAAATAAGGCTCTACTTTCTGCCATGGGCATTGTAGATCCTGCTGATGACCAATTGATTTTTTTTTATGCCCCTCAATTAGAACATCCTCCCCTTCCTGCTTCCATAGCTTTCCAAATCCCAGTCAAAATCTAGAACGCCCACGTTTCTCGATGTATTATTGATGAGGGGGCATCCACCTATGTGATGTCTACTTCGGTTTGGAAACAACTCAGATCTCCTGAGCTGGCCCCTTCCACAATCACCCTTCACGCATGGGACGGCCATGCCTCCCATCCCATTGGCCTATTCCGTAATTGTCCTATCACTCTTGCGGGCAAGACTGTTTGTGTTGACCTTGAAGTAATCGACGCCCCTCTTGATTATAAAATTATTTTGGGGCGTAGCTACACCTATGCCATGTCTTCTGTCCCATCCGCGGTCCACCGCAAGATGTTTTTTGCTCATAATGGAAAGATAGTCACCATTGACCAGTTGACATATCATGAGCCAAAATCTCAGACCTCCTCTGAGTCGACCATCTCTTCTGTAGCCAATAAGAAAACCGTCGATTCTTTGACCAGTGTCTCTCCCAGCATCTACAAGGACTCCTCCTTGCTTGGAACCTTCCTTGGTCTTTCTGCTCCTCTTATCTATGATCCCAGCCTAGCGAACGTTTGCATGATGCAATCATCTCGGGCTGACCTTAATTGGCTCGCTTCGGCTAGTCAGCAACCTCAACCCCAACCTCGCTCACCGCAACCTGCTCCTAGCCCTTCGCCCCAGCCAGCCGGACCTCTTTCTTCTGGCCCTTCTCCTACAGCTGGTACCCATGAGCCCCTCTATCCTCCTGGGTCGGTTCCACCAGGTCTCAACCATCTTGGAGCCATCCCTCCTAGCCATTACCCCGCTGGTCAAATACCTTTCCTTGCTCCCCCTCCCAGAGTTTATTTGGTTCCCATCATGGCCACCCTCTCCCTCCCAAATTTGACCCTGAGCATACCCGTCTGGTACCTTGACCCTCTAGCCACTACCCTGCCTAGTCAACCCAAACCTGCTCTTGCTTTGACCCCGGTTCAACCGATCCCCATGACTTCTCCCGTTACAACAATGCCTCAGTAACCTCAATAGGAACCACCTCCTATTGTGATCTCTTTGGGTAAGAATGGCAAAGCTCGTAGGGGGGCATCAAAGGACAAGGATGCCCCGACAAACCCTGCCCCTCCTCCGCCTTCATAGCATACCATCTCGTGTGCTTTGTGTGATGTTTTTGGTCACGCCACCCATACCTATCCTAAATTTCCTCATCTCTAACCCATGGTTAATGTCGCGTTCCCTGAGTCCACGGTCCCGGAAGCCTTTGTTCCTTTCGCGACCATGGCCAAGAACCCCAAGACTATTCACACCAACCACCCCTGTGCTTTTTGTGATCTCCATGGCCATTACACCAAACTTTGTCCCCACCTCAAGGACTTCCGCACCTCTCTAGCTGCGGTCTGCCAATTCGAGGCCAAGCACAACGAGTCCACCTCTCCCCTATTTGTGTGTTTTGCTTCAGCAAAACTACTCGACATGATGGCTCCCATTGAAATTCCCCCTCCTGATGTCGGGATGATGGAGCCTTCATCCACCATCTTCTACCTATCATCATCCATGAGACCCTCGGGGAACATTCCCTTTGATTCATCCCCTGTTGTTTCACTTGACCTTCCTTCAGCAATCACCCTGGGCTCAACATCTATAGATCCCTTATATTCTTACACTTCTGTCACCCCTTTGTGATGATGTGCATGTGAACCTCTCTTCTCATGATGATGAGTTAGGTAGCTTCGCCATGTCAGGTGGTCCTTCTTCCACCAGTCACCCCATCTTCTATCATTTTTATGACATTATGGAAGAAATCCCCACCCCTAACTTTATCTATTCCCCCTTACATCGAACTCATGTGTTCGCACCACATACACCTCGTGGCCATTACATTGAAACCCCATGTTTGGGTAAGGGGGCACCCATATTTGAGAGACCATGAGAAGCAATTCTCCACAACTCTCCTAGTGTATCTAGTCATGTCAACTTTAGTACCATTATTCTTCCACATTTAGACAAACCTCTAGAGGCCCATATCACTTCAGAACACTCTAGGGATGATACCCCTTATCGTTCGTTCATCTTACATCAGCAACCTAGTCTCTTAGACATTGTTGTTGACCAACCTATGGGTTTGCTAGGAGAGCATCAGTTCATTATCTCCAAATCCTCTTTTTGCGATAGTGACACCAGGTATGTCAACCCGGAAACTTAAAGTCCATTTGATTCATATATTCCGTACTAAAAGAGATTGGTAATCCTCCATTTCCTTTCTCATACTGCATAACCATAATGAAAACAAATGGCGCACCACATCATTAAAATGTGTTTAGATTCCCCTTTTTCTAAATACATTTTGGCATCACCACAACATGCTTGGGGGCACCTATGCCCCTCAACCATACCAATCCCAGATCTCAACCAAAAACAGCACTAAGAATCCCTTTCTCTGACAGGTCGCACTTTTCAGGTCATTTCCTGGGACAGGTCGCAGTTTTTTGCCTAGTACCTGCTACCCAAGTCGCAGAACAGACCCCAAAAAGTGTGACCTGGCCTGTTCATGAGCTCTAGGTACCTGTTAGTTTTTAGTACCTTGATACTTCACCAGGACACATCTTTCCCAAGAAGGGTCTCTTCACCTCTCCTCAAAATCTGATTTCCTCACTGACAACACTTGTACTTGAGGCACCATTTTGCCTCCATACTTGTCCTTGTTCATGTTGATTTTCGTCATGAGTTACCATCTTGTAATCATGTTTTCATGGTCCCCCATTGGACCTTTACTGTGTGGAAGCACCATTGAGTTGCCCTTGTTTAGAGCATCCGATTTGAGTCATCATTGCATTCATGGAGTCTATCCTGAGTCCCTTTGTACCCCGCTATAGTCCTCCATCCTTTATTTCTTGGTCCCTCTCTCGTGTCGCACATTATGGCCTTCAGTACCATTGTCCCCTATCCCTCATGTTATTGTGTCAATAGCTTCCAGGTCATCCATGCCTTTTATGCTGTAATAAGGGAAGTCATCCATTCGCTACTCAGTATCCCTGACTTCATTATCATCATTAGTGTCAGTCTGTCAGTCTCTCTACTATTTTCTCTCGTGCCTTAGTTGAGGATTCCTTATTGCCTCTCCTATGGCAGACCTCCTTCTGTCGACATCAGCTCATTCATTCCAGAAGATAGGTCTAGAGGGCGGTGTACCTTGGTTCCAGCTTCCACTCTTGTTCAGCGCCCCGGATCAGGCAAAGGGACTACTTATCGCCCTTTGGCTTGGTTGTTTCTCACCTTTAGCTCCTTTTAGCATGATCGAGATCCGTATACTTGATGGTCCAGCGATGCAGCAGTAGATATTGGTGATTCCTGGGTATGTGTGAGATGTCTCAACCCTCATGACGGGGTGGCCCTGCAGATAGCCCCCCACATGCCCGGGTGACCTCTTCATTGCAGCCTTCGATGCAGCTCCATATATTTGATGATGTTGGCATTAACCGCTTGCAACGCCTCTTTTATTTGCACGTATCAGTCAGATTTTGTGAGCCCTTTCCCATGTATAGGGGGAATTTGGGTTATATTTGTATCTCATGTACTCAGATATTATTGTATAAGTCCTAGCTGTTATCCTAGGCACAGCATGTCTATGGGATTCCTCATTATATATTTTATCTGGCTTTTGTTTATGCTAGCATGTACTTTACGGTTCGGTTCCTTGTTTACTAGACGCACTATTCTTTTGTACTTTGTCTCGGCGGGCATAGGTTTGCCTCCCCCGCCACCTCTAGCACAGGTAACCTCTCATAAAAAGAGACTTGTTGCACCTATAAGTCTCATCTCCTCAAGGTCTGGTTCTTCAGCACATTAGGCTACCTTACATTTCTCTATCTAAATTCCCTTTTGATGTCTGGTGATTGAGTTCTTACAATGTACTTCGGTCATACGATTTGCTCCTAACACTCGCACGTTGGGGGGAAATCTGTTACACCATTTTTTGGTCATCTAACCTATTATCATTAGATGGACCCAAGTACACCATGTAAGACAAATTTTACCCTAAGTAAAATTTCTTTCGCTATGTAAAATAACTTAATAACACACATTTATTAAGTTGTTTATGGTCCAAATAGGAAACCCCAAAAGGAAATATTAAACAAATCTTTATTTGTTTGATTTTCCTCATGGAATAATCAATTAAACAATAATTTAAGTATTATTCCAAGTTATATTTAACCCAAAACAAGGAAATTAATTAGATAAATCCTTATTTATCTTACTATTTTCTAGGAATAATTATTTAAATCTTATTTAAATAATATTCCTTGTTAAATATGACTAAATCATTTATAAATAATTATATAAATTATTATTTATTTAATTGTCATTCAACCATTTCCATAAAATAATAAATAAATCATTTATTTATTTATTATTTACAAATAAATGGATTTTACCCAAGTTAAATACCTTTTTCCTCCAACAAATATAATAAAATATTCCTAAAGGGTGGTTCTAGAATTTGGTTAATAATATTTTATTCATGCACCAAGTTCTAGACTACCCTAATATTTTGTTATAAATAGAAGGGTTTTCCCATTCATTTGTCACCTTTTGTTTCCTATTAGATCACTCTGGATCTATGCTCTTGGTCTGACTTTGAGCCATTATCATTGTCAAATTTTCCATTATTTCACTTTGTGAGCTCCCTTTGAGTTCTATGTTTGTCTGGGTTTTCTACACCAATGAGAGATAGAAATTCTAGATTTGAAGTGTTGAGGACTTTCAAGAACCCATCCCATTGAGGAGAATTGGAAACACCTTTCTTGTTTTCCTCTCAGGTGCCCTTTAATATAAAAAATTCTTTCAAAAATATTGTTCTTGTCTTGTCTATTGGGTGCATGGAGCGAAACCTTATTTTCACTACTTAATGTCTTTTTATGCATAGATCTGGATTTGTGCAGCTTTGTCTTGATCAAATAACTGCAGATTTGAAGATATTGGCAGCCATAATTGATGTTAGGGCTATTTTTTATGCATACCTAAAGTGGTCTTTTTCCGACAAAAGATTCATACTAACACTAGCTACCCTGTCGATGTTTACAACTTCACTAGAGTCATATTTTCATGGTGGCCCTTTGGTCCCATTAGGTTACAAATCATTATCTGGAATTTTCTCTGGTGCATCTTCAAATCCATGGAATTTACAATGCCATCAACCGATATTTTAACTGGTAATCCTAAAGTAAGTACTGAACAACTTGATTAATTATACACATCTTCAGGGCAATATAAATTTGGTCCTTCTGGGTCTATTCCTTCAAGTACCATATCAACTAGACTCCCAGCATTTGGAGAGAAATATTTTCAGTCTTATTATCCTCCTCATGCTGGGGGGAAACCTTTGGTCACCCAATATGACAGTACTCCGTCACTTTTTGGTCAATCTAATGTCGAAATGCATGTTTTTCAATGGCATCCCACTCTTCCTATCCAACCAAAAACGGTTATACAATCGTATCAACCAGTTCAACCTGTTACACCCACATCATTATCACCTATTAATACATATCTACCCCTGTTACAACATCAAAATGTTGTACAACCTTATCAAGCGGGTCCTTCAACTCAATATCCTCAAATGTTGAGTCCACAGACTCTAAATCCTTCGGTTAATTTACAACAACATGTATCCGGAATCATCTATTCAAAAGTTGGTTTACCATTATTTGGGATTTCACAACCGCAACCTAGTTATACCTATCAACTGAATCAAATTTATCCTAATTTGGGTTATAACATTGGTGGACAAACCCCTTGGCAGCCAAAGGCACAAATGCCTCAAACTTCATTTCAACAAGTATCATATCTAGGTTTTGGTCAGCATAATCCACAAGCTTTTTCTTTTCAAAACAACCACTATCTGGGTTACTAGCAACAAATTCCTTATGATGGTGCTCAAAGGCCTGTTTCTCAAGCAATTCCATCTTACCTTGGCTATATGTTGAACCCGACCTTAATCGACAATTTCCATTTGTTGCAACACTAGAGTTACCAGATTTAAATCAAATAACTAATGATCCAATTAATTATGCTCCTTAGTGGCCGATGATACCTCAAAAATTACCCTCAGATATTCCTAAGTTCAATGGAAACCCTGGAGAATATCCATTGACTCATGTCATGACTTATCATTTATGGTGTTAATTAAACTCCCTGAATGATGATTATATTCGACTACATCTTTTCTACCATACACTCACAGTTCTGGTTGCAAAATGGTACATTGAATTACCTAGAGATTCTTTTGATAATTTCACAGCCCTAGCTATTGTCTTTTTGACTCATTTCTAGTTACCCATCAGATATGAAACTGGAATGGATCTCTTGACTAATTTCAAACAGACTAATGCTACTCACATCTCTAATCATATTCAAGAGTGGTGTCATCGTCGTCGAATGGTTAAGAGCTTTGTTCCAGATCAAATCCTTGTTGAATGGTTCATTAAGTCCATGTTACCATCTATAACATAGGATGTGGCTAAGGGTGGTGTCATCACAGAAGTGCAAGTTATCAGTTGTGCCCAATATTTATATTTTATTTATACTCAGTCTAGCATGCTCTATGAAAAAATTCCTAATGCTTCGAGATCTAATTTTACTGTTCCTCCTCAATTAAAGGAATCTCATGCCGGAGACGGCTTGATAGGCACTGCAAGCACACATCACACTACTACATCTGATCCTACTCCTGCTTCTGAAACTATTGCCATGTCATTTTACAAAGGCAAAAGTGAAAAGCAACCTAGAAGTAAGAAAAAGGGGAAATCTAAGAAAAATAAAACTTCTAACCTGCAGGAAATATCATCTGATCAATTATCTAGACCTAGGAAACCTCGTTATCCATGCATAATCTATAATAAGGAACACTTTGTTAGGGATTTTCCTCACTGCATTGAAGTCTAAAAAATCATCAAGAATTCCCATGCATCAGCTGTGTTGACAGACCCATTTCCAAATCCGGACAAAAACATGGTTGCTACGGATCTAGCTCCTAGTTCCCAAGTGTTAATGTGATCTGTCACAAAACCTTCAACAGATATTTTGGTGTCAACGCATAATAAATATTATGCTAGTCAGGTTATTGATCAACCTACTACTTCGACAATGAATCCATATACGGAATCAATACTGCCTACTTCTATTCCATAATTGACAATCAATCCACCAAAGGGAGTAATTCACAAATCAACATATAATCCTCGAACAAGAGCTACACAAAATTATAATATAGTTGAATATTTGGCTCAATCCCCTTCAACTATGTCTGCTCTTGAGGTATTACAAAATTTTCCCTCCCAAAAACAGGCTTTATTGTCGGCTATTGGTGCAATTGATCCAACTGATTCTAATCTTGTCGTCTTTAATCATACGAGCTATGTGCCACAATTACCAGCAGAATTGGCATTCACCATACAGGTAAATGTTCTCAATCATCTTGTTCATCAAACTATTATTGATGAGGGAGAATATACATGCATTATGTCTCTAAATTGTTGGAAGTCACTTGGCTCGCCGCGCTTATCAAAATCATCAACGACGTTGAAGGCATTTGATGGACGTATATATAAACCTTGTGGTATTATTAATAACCTGCATGTTGAACTAGGGGGGAAAATAGTGAATATTGATGTTGAGGTTGTTGATGGACCCCTTGAATATAATATTTTACTTGGAAGGCCATGGGTATATGCAATTACTGCAATTTTTTCTACATAATTTAACATGATTTCCTTTCCACATAAAGGTACTATCACTGTCATTAATCAACTATCCTTCTTTTCCTCTGCTTCGCAGGTAACTAGAAGCATTCTTTTCATTCACATACCCCAACTAGAACTTTAGAAAATTGGTGTAGGACTCTTAAAGGATTCCACTTTAATGGGAACCTTTGCATTACTACTGCCCACGACATCGACAGAAATTGCAAGTATAGAGACCTACTACATGATCTCTTCCACTCTAGCTGGCTTAAGGGAGAGTACGAATGATTCTGATATTTCTACGTTGGATGAGTTTCGGCTACCCAGCCCTATTGAGCTGGTATAGCAATCAATCTATCTGCCTTGGGTAGAAAATCCAAAATCAGCATCGTCGAGTGTTTGGGTTGATCATTCCTTAGATTTTGGTACTCCATCTGATCCATTTTCCTCAATGTTCTTAACAAATGAGAATATTTTGGAAGCAATGATGTTAGAAGGAGAACCATGGGAAGATTATCATCATCGTTCCCATCTTCCTAATTATGAATAAAATAATCTTAGTGAACTATATCACCCATCCATAAAAAAATTTCTTTCTGAATTATTTACCCATTAATACAATTGATTCCGAGCGAAATTTTTCAAATATTGAAGAAACAATTCTATCGATATTTCAACCAAACCTAGCATTGTAGAAAATATTCATGTTGGTGTATCTTGTTCTCCATAAAAACTGGAACCATATCACTCTCTCTTTCATGAATTCTGTGATGTATTATCTTGGTCTTACGAAGAAATGCCAGGCATAGATACTAGTATAGTTGAACACACTATTTATATGTATCCTAATGTCAAATTGGTGCATCAATGGCTTCATCCTATTCATCCAAAGAAATCCACTGCCATCAAAGGAGAAGTTAAAAAAAAATTGCGTGTTGGTTTCGTATACCTTGTTCCGCTAACTGAGTGGGTTTCCAATATCGTTCCTGTCATGAAAAAAAAGGAACCATTAGAGTGTGCATCAATTATCGGGATGTCAATATTGCTTTTCCAAAAGACAACTATCCTACTCCCTTTATTGACGAGATTACTGACGATTGAGCTGGATGTGAAATCTTTTCATTCATGGATGGATTTTTCGGCTACAATCAAATTAATACCCACCAAGATGATCAACATAGTACAACATTCATCTGTCCCTGGGGCACATTCGCTTATAGGAAACTTTCGTTTTGTTTAAAGAACGCTGGGGAAACTTTTCTGAGAGCGATGGATTATGCTTTCAATGACATCAAGCACATTGTTCAACCATATCTAGATGATTTACTAGCACATTCACGAAATCAGACTGATCACCCGATGCATTTGAGAGCCATTTTCTTATGCTTCCAACACTACAAAATATGACTCAATCCACATAAATGTGTGTTTTGTGTTGGTTCTGGTTGTTTTCTTGGATCATAGTCTCAAAAGAAGGAATTTGAATCAACCCATTGAAGGTTCAGGCCATTCTTGATTTGCCTACGCCATCAACCTTAATTCAGATACAAAAACTTCAAGGAAAGCCTAACTTCCTAAGAAGGTTTATTCCAAACTACACCGAAATGGCTAAAGGATTTACTTGACTATTGAAAAAAGGGGTTCCCTTCCATTGGGACCAAGTTACTCAAGCTTCTTTTGATTCTGTCAAGGACACACTTTTCCGAGCGTCATTAATGTTACCCCCTAATTATAAAAATTATTATTTCCTATATATCATCGCGGCCGAAACGACCATTACTATGGTATTGGTCCAAGTAGAAAATGTAATTGAACATCCGATCTATTGTTTGAGTCATAATCTCAATGATATGGAAGTTAAGTATTCATACATAGAGAAGCTTGCCTTGGAAGCTATTCAAGTTGTCCAAAGATTTTGCCATTATATCCTGCTCTGAGAAACAACTATAGTTTCGGATTGCAACCCCATGAATTATATCTTATCACGTCAATTGCTGGGGGGGAAATATTCAAAATGGATTGTCATTTTGCAGGAATTTGATTTGGAATTCATCAAATCCAAGTCAAAGAAGTATTTAGTTTTGGCTAAGATTCGCTGTGACCTTCCCTCTGATAGTACTGCAACTACATCGAAACCATAAATTCCTGACGAGACTCTGTTTCTGATCAGATCATCTGATCCTTGGTATGGGGATTTCATCACTTATCTCCAAACCCAAAATTTTTGACCTGATACCTCTCGCTCTGAACAATGACATAATCGATACCAAGCCAAATATTATCTGATCATCAGCGATACACTTTATCTTCATGGTGTCGATACCATTTTAAGGAGGTGCCTCACTCATGACGAGGCTGAAAAAGTGTTAAATGATTGTCATGTTGGGGAATGTGGTGGATATTTATCTGGATATGCTACCGCGTAGAAGACACTTTGCACTGGTTACTTTTGGCCTACTATTTTTCAATATTGCATCCTCGTGGTCAGAATTTATGCATGCCAGATTTTTTATCGTAAAATCCACAAACTGCCAATTCCAATGCATCCTATTGTGTTTGTGGGACCATTTTCGAAATGGGGTATTGAATTCATGACCTGTAACCCTCGTTCATCCATGGGGCATGGTTATATTATTGTCACAGTCGACTATTTTACCAAATGGGCCGAAGTGATGCCTACATTCAACAACACGGGATAGACAACTACATTGTTTTTCTTTAATCATGTTATTGCATGGTTTGGGGTCCCACAGGCTATTGTTACAGATCATTGGAATCATTTTTGCAACTACATGATGTATGAATTGACTGCCAAGTGAGGATTTTCACATGATAATTCTACTCCTTATTATCCACAATCAAATGGACAAGTTGAGGCTATCAACAAAATTATTAAATGTATGCTTCAATGAACGATAGGAGTTCGTAAAAGAAACTGGCATTTGATCCTATACACTGACTTGTGGGCATATCGATCCTCGGTGAGAAACACAACTGGCTTTACTCCTTTTCAGTTGGTGTATGGTCTAGAAGCTATCTTACCAATCCAATGTGAAATACCGTTGTTAAAACTCACAATTGAGTTGTTACCTGACACCTCAGAATAAGAATTTCATCTCCTTAACCTCATCCATCTTGATGAAATGTGTAGTGAAGCCCAATTGGCCCACGAAGCACACAAGAGATGTATAAAGCCGCAATATGAAAAAAATGTCCAGCCTCACATTTTCTTAGAGGGTGACTTGGTCCTTACTTACGATCAAGAAGCTGATGTAATAGGTACATGAAAGTTTGAGCCATTATGGCATGGCCCCTATATTTTCAAAAGATCACTTGCTAAGGGTTCCTATGAGTTGGTTGATTATGATGGAATTCCATTGGCGTATCCTAGAAATGGGTTTTATTTGAAACGTTACTATGCTTAATCATCAGCGTAGTAATTTTTTGTATTATATTGCATATATATGTTGTTGATTTGCATTCACTATGTTAATTTGTTTTTAGAGTTTTCTTGACGTTAGTAATCGGCTTTACATTTCATCGCAGATGTCTAAATCTTCGAAACCCTTTATTGGATATGCTGATTGTGCTAGTCATAGTACGTAGAATCTATCCTCTGCAGTGTGGGTGATTTTCACTCTGAATGGTGAGTTAGTGAGTTTTCAAGGGATTTGTATTGGTAGACCGACGAACAATATTTTTGAGTATAGCACATTGATTGAACGTCTCTATGATGCCATTTCATTTGGTATTAACTGTATCATCATAATGTTAGACTCACAACTTGTGGTATTACAACTTACTAGTGTTTATACTGTTATAAATCCAACATTGCATAGATTGTTCCTCACAGTTCTACTTTTGGAAAGACACTTTGATTTTATTCAATATCAACACATTTCTAGAAATTTGAACACATTGACTGATTCATTAGCTAATCAGGTTTTAGATAGACATTTGCAACATATGTAAATAAAATATTCACATCATTGAATAGGATTGTAAAATAAACATAGGAAAACAATAAAATCATATAGATAGATAGTTATAGGGTTTTACAAAAAATTGTGCCCAAGACACATTAGTCATATAACCTCAAAATGTATGGAAAATGTCACAAGTAAACTAGTGGTGCTCATGGTAACATGCTATAGATCTAGCTATCCTACGAAGTAACTGCATCCAACGGTTAGGAACCCCAATAGTGCATCACTGCAGTTGCATAGGAATCTCTTCGATCTGGAAATCCGGAATCCTGAAGGTCAAACCCTCTAAGTGTTGTCGAAGTTCAGTCAGAGTCTTAGCCATATCAAGATCCTATAGGACCACTCTCCTGACAACCCTCTCTGCTGGCATATCTGCTTCGCGCTCCGGTTCCACTACTGGTTGAACACGACCAACATCTACATTACATCAAGCATTTAGTTTAGTCTTCGGAAAACATAAAAATACAAAAACATTGTATAAACCTTAGGAAAATAGAAAACATGGTCAAAACATTCCTACCTATTTCACCCTAATGAATTCCTTCTGGTAATTCTAAATCTGGATCCCCTTGGAAATCGACGCCTGCGTATGCATACTCATCGATGGCAACGATTTGTCGCTGAAACCGGGAAAAGAATGTAGTAGAGAACCCAACAGTAGATTGGCCTACATGCCGACTCATGAGTTCTACCCATCTCTGCATCCAAGGATCTCTAGGACTAGCTATATTCAGTGTCAAATGTTGTGGCTACATCAGTGGAATTCATTCCAAGATGAAGGATATAAGGATAGAACCATAACTGAAATTTTTCTTCCTTCCTCCCTTCGATTTATTCAATTGTTCCTTTATATGAGATAGAAAATATTTAGAGAAGTTGAAGACCATTGTCTCCATACACTCTAGCACATACTGCATATACGATCTATTCGCTACATGTAGTGTAACGGTGTCGAAAAGTTTTGCAATCGTGAAAAGGATAGTTCTCAAGGGAAAATATCTAACATCCTGGATGTTAATATTTCCATATTTTTTTGGTTCTTGTTAGTGTCTCGTGATTTAGCAGATTGGTAGACCAAATGCATAGGGTAACATCAGACCAGTATTTGGAGTCCTAGGACCTAGCCTTCCTAGACTTAGAGAGGGCTCTCTCTATTATGCGAAGGATGTGAACTTGCTCTCTTTAAGTGTTTGATTTTAGGCTAGTTGTTAAGTGTAGGTTTGTTGTTTGTTTTGGTTGGGGTAAGATGAGCAAGTAGGAAAGGTGGAGTGAGAGGTTATCAAATCAATTGGGCTATGGATTCTATGAATTCATTGATATCTTGATAATGAATCGAGGTACATCACAAGGAAAATCTAGTGTAGTTAATGAATCTTTAAAGTTTATGTGTGAGGTGAAATGGACATTAAGTTTGGGAACCAAGATAGGGCAGAGGGCAATGAAGAATCCTTTTTCAAATACCTATGAACAGAGAGATCTTAAATATTGATAAGAAAAAGATACTAGTCATGAGATAGGGCACACCATTTACTCAATGACAATACTTTTAAACAAATACACATTCAAGATATACAATCCAGTGGAGAAAATAAAGTAAGACAACTTATCTAACTTCAATGATTCTAATTTCAAGATTTGAAAACATATAAGAGACAAATAGCATCAATAAATGAAGAGGGAATTCCTAAACATTATGTTGGAAATGTTGTCATTGATGGAAAACGAAGTAGAAAAGAAGGAGCATCTGAACAGCAACAAGGAAAACAGAGAAGCAAGGAGCAGCATTAAACAAGATGCAGAGATAGTAACAGAGAGATAGAAGAGGCAGCAAAGAGACCAAAAGAAAGAGCAGAGAAGTAGAGAGGAAGCAAGGCAGATAAGGAACTAAGTTCAGCAGACAAAGCAGTGTAATGAAGATGCGATGCGACATTTGTATGTGCGATGCGATGAAATCGCACATCGCAATCGGCGAAAGAAACAGAGAGGCAGAGTATGCGATTGGTTTGCGATGAGATGCGATCGTAAATCGAAATAGGAAAAGGCAGACTATGAAGCAGAGGCAGCGAAGATGTGATGAGATAGCATATCACAATCAGCGGAGAAACAGAGAGGCAGAGTAACGAATATGCGATGCGATGTGATGATATAAGGATATGGGTCCTACAGGGCAAGTGTATATCATAATATTCCGAAGGATGGGTACAAAAGAGTTGAACTTAAGAAATGTAGTGCCGAAACTTTTACAAAGGAATTGACACTATTCTTAAAAATCAGTTAAACAAACATCATCAATGTATGTATATATAAAACCTTATTCCAAGAATCATTACCCAGCCGGGCATCATATATATATATATATAAATAAATTTCGAGAATCGCCTACCCCGCTGGAGGATACTCTAAAGCTGGAACATAAAAGCATATATATATATATATATGCAGCACAATACATATATATGCAGCGCATTACATATTTTACAAAGGTCCAAAGTTTATATATATATTAATTAATTTATTGCACATGAAGGGCAGAGTTCATATATATTCGCAGACGGAACCTGGAGTACGGAGCGGGAATT
The DNA here is from genome assembly GCA_034641835.2 of Pinus albicaulis. Lineage (NCBI taxonomy): Eukaryota > Viridiplantae > Streptophyta > Pinopsida > Pinales > Pinaceae > Pinus > Pinus albicaulis. The sequence goes on along the minus strand of CM076575.1, from coordinate 220,180,310 downwards.
TGATTGGACTGTTGATCACTGTTTAAAAACCGCGAGTGGATTTGCGGAATAAAATTGCCCATATCGCACCGCTTTTGCGGGTTGAGCGGTATTCAAGAGGTTGGCTCCGATTCCATAGAACGGGCGACACACGTCCCTGTACAACTTCACCAAACCGCTTGTCACTGCGTGCCATCGCGCGTTATTGTTCGACCCAGGATGCCCAACAATATTTTTGTGCGCCGTTGTTCTGGAGAGAAGCCATCGAATGGTGGTCGTATGAGGAAAATGCACAAATATTAACCAAATTACAGCAGGCCATCGCGCGTTATTGTTTGCACACCTTCACCGAGCGATATCCGTCCGATCAAATGAGGTGGCGCGACGCGATAACAACCGTCGGATGGATATGAGGGCCCATGCATACGAATGCGTTGGTCATGGTTATGATTTGTGGATTTATTAACCATTGGGGTTATAGTTATAAAATTCGAACATTTTGTTATGAAGTGTGAAGGAAGCCCCCGAATTGAAATAATATTATATGGCGGAGATAAAAGACTACCTTTGGGATGACTCGTGCATGGAAGAACGAAGGTTGGGGTTTCAATATTGGATTGGCTCGATTTTTAATACGCTGGATTATTTATTTTGACCCCGTCCAGGAATACCATTAGCGGTTCGTGGTTCTGACTCGTGGTTTTACTAAAGGCAAAACTATATAAGGAGAAGAGAAATAGAGAACGAGGTGCGCATCGAAAAGGTCGTGAATGAAGAAATTTTTCCAAGGAATATCTATATGCGTGAGCTCTATTCTTAACTAATAAATCTGAAACTATGATGCACCCATGGATATAATGATCTGACGATGATGAATCTCTGGTTTGAACAACGGACGAAATCATGAAGAACTGGTGAGAGTGTACTGAATGAATAAATCTGGTGGCCTGCGAGGTATGTCGTGTGGAAACTGGTGGATCCAGTATGAAAATTGATGAAACATGGTCCATGGTGGTGCTGAGGGTTGAAGCCTTCAGTGAGGGGGTTGTAGCTCCCTTCTAGTGGTAGCTGGTAAACGAGAGTAGGGGGTAGTAGCTCCCTTCCAGGAGAGGATGGTAAATGAGAGAAGGTTGTAGCCTTCTGCAGGTGGGTGCCTGCGTGCTGGTATAAGTCTATGCCAGAACAAAATTGTAAGAAGTTTTCTGTATAATAAATATTGAAGACTGAGATTATAGCAGCAGTGGTTTTCTCCCGAATTGGGTTTCCACCTTAAATCCTGGTGTTCATATGTGTTTTTATGTTTTATGGTTTGTTCTGTTATTTCTGTTCATGCTTAATGCTTGTCTGATGCAATGCTCTAAGTAAAGACATAACAAGATATCTGGACATATATATTGGATGCAGTACTGTAACATATGGTTTTAAGAGAAAGAAAAAAGAAAAATTGTTTAGTCCTAAATACTGATTCACCCCCCCCTCTCAGTATTTTTCCTAACAATTGGTATCGGAGCAGGTCCTTCTGAAAAATCTTAGCTGCTAGAAGGAAGATCAAGCAAGATGAGCAATCAAGATGGAACAACATCTATCAGGCCTCCACTCTTTAAGGGAAACAATTTAATCTTCTGGAAAACAAGGATGAGATCCTATCTTCAGTCTCTAGGAGTAGAGGTATGGGCAATTGTTGAACAAGGATATCAATATCCAGCTGCAGTACCAATAGATCCGACAGAAAGAAAGAATTATGAAACAAATGCAAAAGCGATCAATGCTCTATTGGGAAGTCTAACTGAATCAGAATTTTTCAAAGTCATGCAGCTGAATACAACAAAGGAAATATGGGATAAAATCATTCTAAGTTATGAAGGTGATGCAAAGGTAAAAAGTGCTAAACTCCAAACTCTCAGAATTCAATATGAGAATCTAAAAATGGATAATGAGGAGAGCATTGCCAATTTCTTTTTATGTCTTGATGATATTGTAAATCGTATGAGAAATCTGGGAGAAACAATAACTGAATCTACTTTGGTTGAGAAAGTCTTAAGGTCACTAACAACAGAATTTGAGTCAAAAGTTTCTGCTCTTGAAGAAAAGCAGGATCTTCAAAACCTTACTGTGGTGCAACTTCATGGCATACTAACTGCATATGAAATGAGAAGAGGAGGACCATCTGAAGTCAAAGAAGCAGTCTTTAGAACTTCTACAAACGGGAAGGAAGTACAAAAAACAGAAGGATCAGGATATATCTCAGAAGAAGATGATATAAACTTTGTAAAGAAACTTCAACTTGGCACAGGACGGTTCAGAGGTAAGCTTCCTTTCAAATGTTTTGATTATGGAAGAGTTGGTCATTATGCTGCTAAGTGTCCTTATAAAGAAACACATAAAAAGGGGAAGGAAGTAGAAAGAAGGAATAAGAATCGTTTTAGCACTAGAAAGAGTTACTATACTCATGAAGACAATGATGGGTTATCTGATAGTGAGGAAGAATGTGAACAAAATCTTAGACTTCTCATGGCATTTGAAAAATAATCTAGAGAAGAAAAGGATACCTTTTAGGATGCTCTAGAAGACAGTGATTTTCTTGTTGAAAACAATAAACTCAAAATTTGCTTAGAAGAGAGTAAAATAACCATAGAAACTCTAAAAAATCAGCTTGAAGAAAAAGAGAGACACAATGAGAAATTGGAGTGTGAATTAGTAGATCTAAGAAAAGAACTTGAGAAGGTAAAGACTCTGAATCTTAGATTTGCTAAAGGATCTGAAACCTTAGATGAGATTATCATTATACAAAGTTCTCCTCTTATAAAGACAGGTCTTGGATATATTGGAGAATCTTCTCAGGCTTCAGCACCAAATTATCTAAAAGCAGTTACAGATGGTTTACAACATGCTGCCACTCAGCAAGGGAATAAAGAATCTTTACAGGTAAAGCATGATCATCTCAATTCAAAGAACACTAACAGGAATGTCTTTCAAAGAAACACCAATCAACAGGTAAATTCAAGTAGAATATTTTATGATCGCAAAAATTTCTTCTTCAATGGACAATGTTTCTCATGTCACAATTTTGGTCATAAAGCTGTTCAATGTGTTGCATATAAAACCATCATGACAAGAGAAGCAAGAAAGAAAAGGATTGATATTGAAACAAATAAGAATAATTATAACAACTTTTCTCCTCTTCAAAATGAAGTTGAATGTGCTTATTGCAATAACTTTGGCCATGAAGAATCTGAATGCAGGAGCAAAGTTCAGCCAAAAGAACATGTTTCTTCAAGCTCCAAAGTATGGAAAAAGAAGGAATTATAGGTTGAAAATTGTGGCATAGCGTTATTTGCAGAAGATGAAGAAAACCAATGGTACATTGATAGTGGATGCTCAAGACACATGACAGGTGATAAAGACAAACTTCTTGCATATAGTGCTCTAGAAAAGGAAAAGAATGTTACATTTGGAAATGATACTCCTGCGATCATTAAGGGAAAAGGGTCTGTTTTTCTAAAATAAAAGGTGAAAGCTAATGAATTCATGTATGTGGATGGATTAAAGCATAACTTGTTAAGTGTAAGTCAAATGTGTGATCAAGGAACTGAAGTTGTCTTTAGTTCAAAAGAATGTGTGGTACGTGATATTGATACAGGTAAAGCAATTATAAAAGGAAAAAGAACTCCAAACAACCTGTATATATTAAAGAACTGCAAAGAACAATGTTATTTGAGTAAATATTCAGAAAATTGGCTATGGCATAGAAGGTTGGGGCATCTGAGATTTTATCAAATCAACAAATCAAGCAGACTTAAAGCTGTTCGTGATCTTCCCAGTATCACTCTACCTGAAAATATCATATGCAAATCTTGCCAATTCGGTAAGAAAACTAGAGTACAATTTAATGCCAAGGAAGGATCATCAAGTAAGCCTCTTGAACTCATTCATACTGACATATGTGGACTTATGAGGAAAAATTCACCACGTGGTGAAGAATAATATATCTTATTCATTGATGATTTCTCTAGAATGTGTTGGATTGGGCTTCTTAAACACAAAGATGAAGCATTTGAGAAATTTCAGATCTTCAAAGCACTAGTTGAGAATGAATTAGATCTAAAAATCAAGTGTCTCAGATATGATCGAGGAGGAGAATATACATCAGATGAATTCCTCGAATTTTGTGAACAACATGGCATAAAAAGACAGTTTTATGTAGCTGGCACTCCACAACAAAATGGTGTTGCAGAAATAATGAATAGAATAGTTCAACAAATGGCTAGAGCTATGCTCGATGATTCCGGAACACCTGACACATTTTGGGGAGAAGAAGCACATACAGCAGTAAACATTCTCAACAAGGCACATGTTCGTGTAAATAGTGATAAAACTCCATATGAACTCTGGTATGGTAAACCTCCCACTGTAAAGAATTTTAGAATTTTTGGAAGAAAATGCTTTATCAAGAATAATGATGAAAAACTTGGCAAGTTTGAACCCAGAGCAGATGAAGGAATATTTCTTGGTTACTCCTCTAGGATTAGGGCATATAAATGTTCCAATAACAAACTTCGGAAGATTGTTGAATGTATTGATGTTGTTATTAATGAGTCTCCTGCAGTTCCAAAAGAAGAAAAGAAAACAACAGATGAAGATGATGATGACACATATCCTTGTACATCAAATAAGGATGATAAAGACAATGAACCCAATGAAGAACCCGAAGATGATTTATCTGAAAAAGCTCCATCTAGATATGTTCAAAAGAATCATCCAAAATCTCAAATTTTGGGAGAAAAGGGATCAGGTGTACAAACAAGAAGGACTCTTGTGGGATCTTCTAGCAATCTGGCATTTCTGTCCACTATTGAACCACGCAATGTTAGTCAAGCCTGCAAAGATGATTGTTGGATTCAAGCCATGAATGAAGAGCTTGATCAAATTGAGAAGAATCACACTTGGGAATTAGTACCAAGACCTCATGACAAAAATGTCATTGGAACTAAATGGATATTCAAAAACAAGTTAAATGAGAGTGGGGATGTTATAAGAAATAAAGCTAGACTTGTTTGCAAAGGGTATGCTCAACAAGAAGGTATAGACTTTGAGGAAACTTTTGCTCCTGTAGCCAGAATTGAAGCCATAAGAATGTTTCTTGCATTTTCAAGCTTCCAACAAATCAAAGTTTATCAAATGGATGTTAAATATGCTTTTCTCAATGGTGTTCTAGAAGAAGAAGTGTATATAGAACAACCAGAAGGATTCATTTTGGGAAATGATGAAAAACTTATTTGTAGGCTTAAAAAGGCTCTATATGGTCTCAAACAAGCTCCAAGGGCATGGTACTATCATCTTGACAAATATCTTCATCAACAAGGATTTTCAAAAGGGTCTGCTGATAGAAACTTATACACAAAAAGTGAAAATGAAAAACTATTGATTGTGGTTGTATATGTTGATGATATCATTTTTGGAAGTAATAAAGAGTCTATGAGTCAGAAATTTGCTTCTGATATGCAGCAAGAATTTGAAATTTCTTTACTTGGGGAACTAACATTCTTTCTTGGCTTGCAAGTGCAACAAGCAACAGATGGCATATTCCTATCACAAGCAAAATATCTTAAGCAAATCCTGAAGAAGTATGGCATGGAAGATTGCAAGCCTATAAGTACACCAATGATAACCAGATGTACTCTCAGTTCTAATGATGATTCCCCCATGGTGAATCAACCAGAATACAGATCTATGATAGGAAGTCTACTTTATCTCACTGGGACAAGACCAGACATCATGCATGTAGTTGGGATTGTTGGACAATTACAAGCTAACCCAAAAGAGTCTCATCTTCAGGCTGTGAAAAGAATATTCAAATATCTACAAGGAACTCAAGACTTTGGACTATGGTATCCAAATAATGCTGATCTTACTCTTCATGCATACACTGATGCAGATTGGGCTGGAAGTGTTGATGATCAGAAAAGCACTAGTGGTGGTGCATTCTATATGGGGCCCCAATTAGTATCTTGGTTTAGCAAGAAGAAAATATCTATTGCCTTATCTACAACAGAAGCAGAATATGTGGCTGTCATGTCATGTTGCACTCAACTTCTCTGGATGATGCAAACCTTACAAGACTTTCAAATCAAATTTTCACCTCCTATCTCCATTATGTGTGACAATACAAGTGCCATCAGTATCTCAAAGAATATTGTTATGCATTCCAAGACCAAGCACATTCCCATCAAATATCACTTCTTACGTGAACAAGTGCTTGAAAAAAAGGTGAAATTGGAGTATGTTTCCTCCAAAGAACAAGTTGCTGATATATTTACCAAACCTCTACCCAGAGAAGCATTCAAATATCTCAGACAGAAACTGGGAGTAGTCTCTGCCATGCAAAGGATCAGGTCTACTTAAATATAGAAGATTAAATTGGTTGTGAGGTGTTGTTAGGCATGTCTGAATGCACAGGCTAAGGGGGAGCATTGGTCATATGAAAAGGATGAATTGGTGTTTGAAGATGCAGCATAATCTCAGGGGGAGCATGGCATTGTCGGTTCAAAGGATCTTGATCAAACTCTTTGCCATTGATGTCAAAGGGGGAGGAAAAACAACAAAGGGCTTCTATAAGACCATCAGAGGAAGAGTATTGCCATCAATGCCAAAGGGGGAGATTGTTGGAAATGTTGTCATTGATGGCAAAGGAAGCAGTGAAGAAGGAGCATCTGAACAGCAACAAGGCAAACAGAGAAGCAAGGAGCAGCATTAAACAAGATGCAGAGATAGTAACAGAGAGATAGAAGAGGCAGCAAAGAGACCAAAAGAAAGAGAAAATAAGAAGAGAGGAATCAAGGCAGATAAGGAACTAAGTTCAACAGACAAAGTAGTGTAATGAAGATGCGATGTGACATTTGTATGTACGATGCGATGAAATCGCACATCGCAATCGGCGAAAGAAACAGAGAGGCGGAGTATGCGATTGGTCTGCGATGCGATGCAATCACAAATCGCAATAGGAAAAGGCATACTATGAAGCAGAGGCAGCGAAGATGCTGTTAGCCACCTATAATATTTTGTTATACCAAAAGGTGGCTAAGATCTTTTTTGAGCCTCCAAGGAACAAATTTTATCACTAAAAAATTGTTGGCTCTTGAAGTCTCCTTGCAAGGCCTCGTGCCTCTATCCAAAATCCTCATAGCAGTTCCCATCTCATACTCTGAAATTTCTGGTGAAATACAAAGAAGAAACTGCTGCAAAGCCATCTCTTTTCCCTTTCTCCCACTCGAAAATCAACCTTCTTTTCCTTTCCCTTTTTTCCATATTTTCCCTCTATTATTCATCTTTTTTTTTCTTCCCTTCATAAATCACCCTTCCCATGGTTAAAAACTCACTTTTTAACCCTTTCGGCACCCTTTGTTTCCATTAAAAAACTGTGAAAAATCATAAAAATACAAGTCTTTTTATGGACCTAAGCCCCTTGGGCTAAGCCCTAAACCACTTCCCCAATACACCCTCATCATAAGAACCAAGCGCCAAAGCCCATAAAGCGCTAATCGGAATCGAAAAGATTTAAGGGGGCATGTTTGTTAACCAGTTCAAATTATCGATTGCGATCGGGCCCAAAATTTTGATCGCGATCAGGCCCAAAGTCTCGATTTCGATTAAGCCCGCAGTTTCGATTGCGATCCGCCGATCGGCCATTCCCCGATTCACTCTCCGCCATCGATCTGATTTGCAGATCGACGGGCAGCGCTTAAAACGCCTTCTCCCCTCCCGACTACGCAATCGCATCGGAGTTTTGTTTTTAATCGCATCCCCTTTTCTGCCACCCCCGATTGAGATCCTTCGATCGAATCTGGACCGTCCACGTGTCCAGATCGGACGGTCCAAAGCTACCCCACCTCATTTCTCCCCCCCCACTCCTCTTTTGCCTCTTTGCATAGATCTCCGTCGTTGGTTGCCTTCATCCAACGGCTACGCTCCTCCACCGCCATCTGAAGCAGTTTTAATCCAAAAAAATGCAGGATTTCTTAATTGTTTTGTGTTTTTGCAGGTGATTTCAATGGTTTTCTGTGTATTATAAAGGAACGTCGGAGGTGGGAATAACGATTATTGCGCCCATGATCTACCAAAGAGAACCATCCGCAGGGTTTCGCTCCATTATTTTCTCAACGCTTCATAGGAATTGATGCCATACGAGCACAGCGCGGCCCTGCACATCGACAAGACACTGCTTTATTAAAAACACAGTTGAAAGAGTATCAGTGTTGAAGAACATAGCGCAGCAGAGCAGAGGATTGAAGACTGATATGGGAATTATGGCTAAGAATGCTTATCTAGAGCCTAATTCCCGGATTAAACACAGTCAATAGAAAATCATAAGTGTTTCGCTGACAAAAAAGGCTTCCACCGTTTCAACTAAAGGCGAATTAATTCCTCAGCTACCGTAAGGGCCACCTGTTGCCTCAAACTTTTCAAACCAAAGGCTGAGTTATTGAAGAAAATCAAATATCTACCTTCAGCGCAGCCAGGGAGTTAATTCCGCCACAGGAAACTGATGCAACAACTATCTGCGGAGTTATTTCACACAGCATATGAGCCCCAAAGTCAAATAAAACTCACTTCGAGTTTTAAATCATAAATGTAAAAGTTAATGCAGCACTTCCACCTGTAATTTCTCCAATCGATGCCTCTCAAAGGGCCGAGAAGTCTTCACTCTACATTAATTGTCCTTGAGATATTTTGTTAAAAACTCACCTCCTCATCTTCCTATAAATACTTCTACAGAAGATGAGAAATTGTTGGTTGCAGAAATTTGAAATACACTTGAGCTCGAGACTTCTATTTGTACATAGTGTTCACTGGCCCTTGAAGCTCTGTTTGCACTAGAGTAGTTAGGATTGAATAGTGAAGATGATTGTTGAACTGAAACATTGGACTTGAAGTTTGTAACTGGTTTGACATCAATATAAAAGTTGTTTCTTGGGATCCTGGTCTTTATCACTGGTGAAGTGCTTCTTTCTTTGTTAATCGTTTTCCTTCTATGTATGCCATATTGTTCATTTTCCCTCTGTAAAGAACAGTTTAAACAGGGTTAAGATTTTCTGTATAGCAGTAACCTTCTCTGGCTGAGAAATCTTTATCTTAATGTTTTCTTCAGATTGGTTTATTCAAGAATGATTCAATACAGTCTAAACAGCTAGGAATGTTGGCGTTCCCTTGTCCTTCTGTTTTCTCAAACATTGTTCTTGAATGTTATTTCCATTATTTGCTATTAAAGTTAGACTAGAGAAGATATGGTTTGCCCTGATTCCTAGATTCTTTTCTCCAAAGGCAGATTCTGAAAGTTTCCCTTGGTGTTGACTGAAAGCATACTAGGTTTAAAAGTACTTTATCTGATCTTAAGTTACACTCTGTTTTTCTTATGTGTTTTCATACTTTCTGAAGGTAATTATGTGGATTACTGGATTGTTTTTCAATTAAGCTGCTTTAATACGAACTTGCCCAAGAAGTCTATGGTTAGCCCTGTCCTTGGTTGGTTTTAAAACAGTTACTTAAGAGGCTTTTCTTGTTTGGACTGACTATAAATCCTCTGAGAAATTATTATCAGTTTCCACCCCTCCAACATTTTAATGTTTCCATCTCATCATTTTAATCTCAATAATCTTGTGGTATAGATGACTTGCCCCTTGGATCACACTTGATGTTGTTGTTCAATTAAAGCCCAGATATGACTCCATAGCCCAAATGGACTAAAAACCAGCGTTATATCTATCTATCTGCCAAAACTGTTCTATTTTCTTGCAACTTCTCACTTTTGAAACTTTTGCACTTAGGACTTTCCCCTCAAGTAACATTTCATGCTCAACCATCCAAAACAAAACAAAACCCTTGGCCTTCATAACTAGCCTAATATCATCACTTTAAACTTCAAAGACAATATCCATCTTTGTACATATTGGAGAGATCCCTCTCCGGATTCAGGAGGGCTAGATCCTAGAATCCCAAATTTTGGTTGAAATGATGTTAACTCTGTGATTGGACTCTCCCAATCTTGCTAATAAATTACAGAGACCTAACATTTCTGGCGACTCCGCTGGGGATCGAACCCAAAATCTCTGGTTCCATGACAATTGTTCTATTTTGCAGCTGAGCCACCAGAACCTAACATTTCTGGCGACTCCGCTGGGGACCCTTACCCAGAATCTTCATAACATATTGTGAGTCAAAAGCATCCTTTTCAAGCACTACCAAGAAATGGTAATTAAGATGAAACTCAATTGAATCAGTGACAAACTAGGTCAGTCCTAGGATTCTTTAGAGTTTTTATCTAACCTTGAAAAATCAGCTGGCTTAGCCATAAGAGTAGACTGCCTTTGTCTCGCGGCCTTAGCTAAGTTTTGAAACAAAGTTAGGATATTCTTAACAACCACAAAACTGAAAAATGATTTAGAAAAACCTAAAAATATTTCAGATTGGAATTAAATAAACATGGTGGTGGACCATAAGACCTTTTACCTCTGAAAGGAGCTAAAAATTTCCACTTGGTGACTCCACAATCCTATCAGACCTTAAGACTCCACTGGGAAGAACCCTTATCATTATAAAATCAGTCAAACTCAGTTAGAGGACTGTAGGATTAAGATTTGTGTAAATAGTTTAGTTGACCCTTCAAAGATTGTCATATCTGGTTGAACTTTTCTTGTTTACTTGGGTCTTAAAACTTAGCATAGTGGCTTCCAAAAAGATTCACACTAGAGCCCATCCAGACCCTAACCCGCCTGAGATAGTTGATAATCCAGAAAGTATCCTTTGGAAGTCTCCTAAGGTTAAATTATTAACTGTTTTCAGATCACCCTTGAGAGCTAATTCAGTCCCCGAAAATCTTTCAGCTCTGCAACAATCACAAACTGACTTAGTGAACCCATTTAGGACTAGGTCATTTGATGATATAATCTAGTTAGACTCTGAATCTTCACTTTCATCTCCTGAAACAAGTGAACATCCTGGTAGCAGGGAAACAACACCTCCTGATTTACATTTCCTTCACAATTTAGGTGTCTCTCATCCAAGATCATCTCAACAGTCTACTCCTGGTCCATCCACTTCTACTCACCCTACATCCACTATTCAAACCACTTCACCTTAGCCCACTTTCCCTTCTGTAAATCCACCTCCACCTCCTGCCATGGCAACATGGTATGTTCCCTTAGTCCTTCCTGTACCATTAGGCAATCTTCCACAGGACTATCAGTCCAAAATTCCATTATATGATGCTAGTAATACTATAACAGCATCTCAACATGTGGACAAGATGAATGACTACTTTGACAGAAATGAAATTGATGATGATTCTGTCAAGTTGAGACTATTTTCTCAAAGTTTGGGGGGAGAAGTAAGAAAATGGTTTAAAGGTTTAACCCCCCATAGTATTAACGATCTTCAAGCCTTCCATCAAACATTCTTAAACAAATGGGAAGTGAGAAAGAATCCTCTCCAAGTCCTTGCTGACTATAACAATCTCCATAAGAACCCTGGGGAAAGTGTACAATCTTATTGTACCAGATTTAACAGCGTTTATAATGCACTTTCCCCTGAACTAAAACCTCCTCAGGGCTCAGCTTTAAACAAATTTCCTGAAGGGTTTGATCCAGACATGACATATTCACTTAGAGAAAGAGTTTTTGCAACTCTTGAAGACATGCAAAGGGGTGCTCTTTCTGTGGAAGTAAACTTGATGGAGAAAAGAGCAAGAATGAAGAGCGAGAAGAGAGTATCTTTTAGAGAGGAATCCACCCCTTCCACTTCAAGCTCGAAGATGGAGAGAATGATGGAAGAAATGATGAAAGAGATGAGCATAATTAAGAGAGCACAAGAAAATCAAAATCAAACTGCTCCTCAAAATAGAAACCAGAATCAGAATGTTAGAAGGAGCCAACCTCCAAACAGACCCAGGGAAGATGATCAACAGATCACTCCTCCCTTTCATCAAAACTATGTAAGTGAGGTTGAACAAACAGAAGACATAGCAGAGGAAGAAGATATCAACATGTTTGGGGAAGAGGATGATGACTTTGAGGTTCATTATGATAATAAACAAGGTCTTTATACACCTTACGACGACAAAAGGAATGATAACGAAAATTATTATCAGGACATGGAAAATGTCTTCATAGAACCTCAAAGAGAATATGACCTTAGAAGTAAGACCAGTCAACAAACCCCCAACACCAAAACCTCTGACAAATCCTCTCAAAGCAGCACCGCAGCTAAACCCAAAACAGCCAAACAAAAAGACAAAACAGTGGTTGTTAATTTTGATAAGGATAAGGAGAAAAACACTCAAAATTCTGAAAAACAGAGTGAAGACATCAGCAGTACTACCACTTCAGCTAGTACTCCTTCTACAACAGTTGTGTCAAGTAAAACAAATCAGCAAGCTGTAATTGTTGATAGAGTGACAACTAATAAGGTTGAAACAAGTGCTTCAAAGAATCAAACCCCTTTCAGCCTGGAACAGGAAATCTTAAAGATCAAAATCTCTGTTCCATTAACCGAGTTAGCTGCCCAACATGTATATAGGAACCAAATTTTGAAGGCTTTAAATATAGAGGAAAATGGAGATACAGTTAATCTTAGTGACGACCTACCAGAGTTTATTTTTGGCCCCAAGATTGAAGGGAAGTTTCAAGAAGGACCAGTTCCTCCCTTTTATGTGAGTTTGAACATTCATGACAAAATTCTACACAACGCTATGCATGATTCCGGGGCTTCTCATAATTTAATGCCTAAAGCTGTGATGGAGAGCCTTGGTTTAGAATTTACCAGACCCTACAAAGACCTATACTCCTTTGACTCAAATAGAGTAAAATGTCTAGGATTGATCAAAGACCTCTGTGTTAACCTAGCCCAGATTCCAACCAAATGTTTACTCATGGACATTGTCGTGGCTGATGTTCCCCCAAAGTATGGAATGTTATTATCAAGATCCTGGGGAGCTAAGTTACAGGGGACTATGCAAATGGACATGACATATGCGACCATCCCGGTTTTCAATCAGACCAGAAGACTTTACAGGGAGTCTCATATGCAATACACGGTTACAAGTCAAGACAGACCATGAAACTCTCCTATATATTCTGTCAATACAGGCCTTGATTCTTTTATTATGTTTAACAATGAAACTCCTAGTGAACAAGTCACTTTAACAGAATTAAAGGCTGACAGGGAAGAAGAGTATAATAACGCGGAAGTGTCCAAACAGTTTGCCACATGTGAAAACATTAGTAAACAAAGCATAGGTCTTGATTTACCGGTTATGAGTCCATTATTTTTAGCACTTAACAACCCAGATAATACCCCTAACGTTTCTGGCATCATCCCTCAATCTATTGAAGAATTTGAGGAGTCAAAACAAATTCAATTGGGTGCTGCTAACCATGAACAGTCAGAAGGCACCATAGTTAAAAAGGACAATTGCCCAACAGCCGAAACCAAAGACAGTCCTTTATGGAGTATGTATTTTGATGGGTCATGCACTAGAAATAATGCTGGTGCAGGGGTTTGGATCATTAACACTGAAAACAACCACACAGAATGCATCTCATGCAAATTAAACTTTCAGTGTTCCAACAACATAGCAGAATATGAATCCCTTCTCTTAGGCTTTCATCTCTTGAAGAAATTAGGAGCCAGAAGAATTAATGTGTACGGGGATTCCGAGTTAATCATTAGGCAAGTCAATGGGGAGTATAATGCGAATCATCCCAGACTTAGAGCCTATCGGAATGATGTCATGGATCTATTGACAACATTTGAGGAGTCAAACCTGAGTTTCATCCCAAGAAAAAACAACATTATGGCCCACAATTTAGCTTTTGCGGCCAGAACCTGCCTAACGCCATATGAGACTGGAGACAACACAACTCCGATAAAATTTAGATCGGCAGTGCCTGATAACAAAAAATATTGGCAAGTGTTTGACAATGACAAACAAATAGAAGACTTCATGCAATTCAGAAATGAGTTCGAACTGCACAGTTCAGATTCAGATTATGATACAAACTGCAGCGAAGAAAACTTTCTTGGTGAAGAAGAATCGTCTCCTCAACCTGCCAATATTAACCTATTGTCTAGCGAACTTAGGAGCAAAACAGAATTAAGTGCAGAGTTAAAAACGGAAGAATTACAAATTCTGCATTCTAAAGATGAAAAACTGCCAAGTGGTCTGACGCCTTTGGAGGAGTTGTTTGATTTTAACGATGTGGAAAATAAACCAAAACTGGAACCTGTAGAAACTGAAGTAGAGGAGTGCAATATAGGCAGTGAGGAAAAACCGAAAATGATCAAGCTGTCCAAAACTTTGCCAGCTCACATTAAACTCAAATACTTAGAGCTGTTCAAAGAATTTTCTGATGTTTTTGCTTGGAGTTACGAAGATCTCAAATCCTATGACACTGAAATAATACAGCACAAAATCCCTCTTAAAGAAAACCAAAAAACCATTCAAACAGAAACTGCGCAGAATAAACCCTGTCCAGTTGCCATTGGTTAAGAAGGAAATCATGAAAATGCACGATGCTGGCATTATTGTCCCTATTAGATATTCTGAGTGGGTATCTAATCTGGTGTCCGTTAGGAAGAAGACTGGAGAAATCAGACTTTGTATAGAATTTAGAGACTTAAACAAAGCTTCGTTAAAAGACAACTACCCTTTACCAAAAATGGATCACATTTTACAAAGGGTGGTGGGGTCTAAAAGGATTTCGTTGCTTGATGGCTATTCATGGTATAATCAGATTTTAGTTCACCCTGCTGATCAATTAAAGACAGCTTTCACTACTCCATGGGGCACTTTCATGTATGTGAAGATGCCTTTTGGTCTAATGAACGCTGGAGCAACCTTTCAGAGAGCCATGGACATAGCATTCTCGGAAGAATTGGGTTTCTTCATCATTATCTATCTAGATGATGTCACTGTGTTTTCAAAAACAGATGAAGAACATTTAGAACATTTGAGAAAATTTTTCGAGAAGTGCAAAAGGTTTGGAATATCTTTAAACCCTAAGAAGAAACTATTTGGTCTCCAAGAAGGTAAGCTTCTTGGACACATTATTTCAGAAGAGGGTATAAAGATAGATCCAAAGAGGATTGAGGCTATATTTCAAATCTCTCATCCTCGAAATATCAAAGAGTTGCAGTCTTTCATTGGAAAGATTAACTTTTTAAGAAGGTTCATCCCTAATTTGGCAGAGATCCTTAGAAATATCACAAACATGTTGAAGAAGGAACAAGGGATAAAATGGACCTTGGAAGCAAAGACATCCTTTGAGTTGGTGAAACAAGCATTAACCAAAACACCGGTTCTCATAAGCCCTGATTTTTCAAAAGTTTTTTATATCTTCTCATTTGCATCAGAACATACCATTGTTGCTGTCCTTTTACAGAAAAATCCACAAGGACAAGAGCAGCCTATTGCATTCTTTAGCAAGGCATTGAGGGATGCCCCTTTGAAGTATAATATTATGGAAAAGCAAGTTTTTGCTTTGGTTAAAGCATTGAAAGACTTCAGAGTATACATCCTTCACTCACACATCATTGCCTTTGTCCCTAATTCGGTTGTTAAAGACATTCTAACACAGGACCCATATGGTAAGAGAGGTAAGTGGATTGCTGTTATTCTCGAATATGATTTAGAGATAAAACCCACTAAACTCATCAAAGGCCAAGGTCTAGCTAGATTAATGGCTGAATCCAATTTTGAAGTTCTTGATATTAATGTGATTAATGCTTTGGACATCCAAGAAGAATTCTCAACTCCCATTATTGAAAACCATTTTCTGAATTCTCCTTGGTATGCTGATATCGTTCATGTTTTGCTTAATTTAAACACGCCTCCTGGTTTATCGAAAACGAAGGCAAGGTTCTTAAAGCTGAAAGCAGTAAACTATTGCATTGTAGATAGGTGTCTTTATTGGAAAAATGCTAGTGGTATATTTCTTAAATTTTTGCCTGAGTTTGATGCAAAGAAGATTAAGCAGGAATTTCATGAAGGAGAGTGTGGAGGCCATTTATATTGGAAGTCAACAACCAACAAAATTTTGAGGGCTCATTTCTTTTGGCCCACCCTTTTTCCTGATGTTCACAAAATGACAACTACTTGCCATAAATGCCAATTGTTCGAGGGAAAGAGAAAATTATTACCCCTTCCTCTACATCCAATCACTGTTGAAGCTCCTTTTCAACAGTGGGGACTTGACTTCATAGGTGAAATCCATCCCTCATCTTCTTCCCAGCATAGATGGATCCTTACTTCCACAGACTGTTTCACTAAATGGATAGAAGCCATTCCTTGTAGGCAAGCCAATGATTCAGTTATTATAAAGTTCATAGAAACCAATATCCTTTCCAGATTTGGCTGCCCTACCAAGATCATCACGGATAATGCAGCAGCATTTAGAAGCAAGAAAATGGTGGAATTCTGTCACAAGTACCAGATAACATTGGGACACTCCACAGCCTATTATCCTCAGGGCAATGGACTCGCAGAGTCTTCCAACAAAAGCTTAGTGAACATAATAAAGAAACTGTTGGAAGACAACAAGAAGTCTTGGCACACAAAGCTGATCCATGCACTTTGGGCTGACAGATTAACTTTGAAGAAATCCATTGGTATGTCACCTTTCCAGCTTGTATATGGTACGAATGCAATTTTTCCTAACAGCCTGGGTGTACCAGTTATGAAGTTAATTCAAGAGTTGCAGACTGAGGATAATGACATGATCAGAAGAATAAATCAGACCATTCATCTTCAGCAAATCAGAGAGGAAGTGTACACCAAAACATTGCAGAAACAAGACAGCATTAAGAAGCTTTTTGACAGAAGAACAAAGGCCAGCAATTTCAAGATTGGGGACAAAGTTTTAAAGTGGGATTCAAAGAGAGAAGATAAGAGAAAGCATGGTAAATTTGACAATCTATGGCTTGGCCCTTACTCTATTCATTCAGTTGCTGGAAACAATGCATTCTTCTTACAAGAGCTGGATGGAACATATTTGTTTGGGGGTCCTGTCAATGGCAGGATGCTCAAGCATTACTTCTCTTAATTCATGATATGTTTAAGCCTTCTTTTTTATTTTTTCCATTGTAAACATTTCATCCATCATTGCATTCAAAGTTATGAAAAATCAAAAAATACAAAAACAAAAAATAAAAATAAAAAGAGGGCAGAAACGAAAACAAGAAAGGCAAAGCCCCATGCCAAAAAGAGAAATAAATCTGAAAGTGTGCAAGCTTAAATGCCACTCCTACAAAACACACATCTAGTTAGTCAAACAGCCTAATCTTGACTAATTAGCTTTCAATTTTTTGCTGATAGGGTAGTGAATTTGATTTGCCAAACTATTTAATCTTGGCTCATCAGTAGATAGATTAGGATAGAAATTAAGGTTCAAACATGTTCAAAAGCTGAACCATAGTTTCCCAAAGAGAGATGACCCAAAACTGTTTTATTTTTTTGAGTCAAAGAAAGTGTAAATCTGGTTCTAAAACACTCAAAATCTGAACCAGAAGAAAAGAAAAGACAGCTCAAACCAGAGCTATGAAGAAAGGGAAGGCAGTACTTAAACTTTCAGATCTTAAGCCTTCTATTTTGATTTTAATTTTCTGCAAATAATAATCTATGTGCAGCTTGTTTTTATGCCATAGATCATAGCAAGTTGAACAGCTCAATCTTGACTTGACTATTTTTAAATTTCTGTTGTATAATTTAGAGAATGAAAGTTTGTTGGACTGTTTAATCCCAACAAACAGTAGACTAGGTAGAGAAATATCTGAGCTCAACTGTTTAATCTGAGTTCAGGGAGAAATAAGGATTAGAAATAGATTAGATTTCCTGCTTTCAAAAGAATAAAATGTTGTGAATAGAGTTTGCCAATCCAAGTGCACCCTGATGAAGAAAAAATGCTAGATCTGTAGGATTGGGTAGGTAGCAAGCTGGTTGATAAAGGTCCATTGTTTTCATGGTTGCCAAATATGTTTTAATGATCATTCAATCATAGAAGGACAGCCCAATGGATGAGGCAACTGATCAGCCTCCCAGAAATCAAGTCTGAATTCTTGATGCCTTCAAGAAGGCACCATCCCCAAGTGGAGCCACTGTTAACCACCTATAATATTTTGTTATACCAAAAGGTGGCTAAGATCTTTTTTGAGCCTCCAAGGAACAAATTTTATCACTAAAAAATTGTTGGCTCTTGAAGTCTCCTTGCAAGGCCTCGTGCCTCTGTCCAAAATCCTCATAGCAGTTCCCATCTCATACTCTGAAATTTCTGCTGAAATACAAAGAAGAAACTGCTGCAAATCCATCCCTTTTCCCTTTCTCCCACTCGAAAATAAACCTTTGTTTCCTTTCCCTTTTTTCCATATTTTCCCTCTATTATTCATCTTTTCCTTTCTTCCCTTCATAAATCACCCTTCCCATGGTTAAAAACTCACTTTTTAACCCTTTCGGCACCCTTTGTTTCCATTAAAAAACTGTGAAAAATCATAAAAATACAAGTCTTTTTATAGACCTAAGCCCCTTGGGCTAAGCCCTAAACCACTTCCCCAATACGCCCTCATCATAAGAACCAAGCGCCAAAGCCCATAAAGCGCTAATCGGAATCGGAAATATTTAAGGGGGCATGTTTGTTAACTAATTCAAATTATCGATTGTGATCGGGCCCAAAATTTCGATCGCGATCAGGCCCAAAGTCTCGATTCCGATTAAGCCCACAGTTTCGATTGCGATCTGCCGATCGGCCATTCCCCGATTCACTCTCCGCCATCGATCTGATTTGAAGATCGACGGGCAGCGCTTAAAACACCTTCTCCCCTCCCGACTGCGCAATCGCATCAGAGTTTTGTTTTTAATCGCATCCCCTTTTCTGCCACCCCCGATTGAGATCCTTCGATCGAATCTGGACCGTCCACGTGTCCAGATCGGACGGTCCAAAGCTACCCCACCTCATTTCTCCCCCCCCCCGCTCCTCTTTTTCCTCTTTGCGTAGATCTCCGCCGTTGGTTGCCTTCATCCAACGGCTACGCTCCTCCACCACCATCTGAAGCAGTTTTAATCCAAAAAAATGCAGGATTTCTTAATTGTTTTGTGTTTTTGCAGGTGATTTCAATGGTTTTCTGTGTATTATAAAGAAAATTCGGAGGTGGGAATAACGATTATTGCGCCCATGATCTACCAAAGAGAACCATCCGCGGGGTTTCGCTCCATTATTTGCTCAACGCTTCATAGGCATTGATGCCATACGAGCACAGCGCGGCCCTGCACATCGACAAGACACTGCTTTATTAAAAACACAGTTGAAAGAGTATCAGTGTTGAAGAAACATAGCGTAGAAAAGCAGAGGATTGAAGACAGATATGGGAATTACGGCTAAGAATGCTTATCTAGAGCCTAATTCCCGGATTAAACACAGTCAATAGAAAATCATAAGTGTTTCGCTGACAAAAAAGGCTTCCACCGTTTCAACTAAAGGCGAATTAATTCCTCAGCTACCGTAAGGGCCACCTGTTGCCTCAAACTATTCAAACCAAAGGCTGAGTTATTGAAGAAAATCAGATATCCGCCTCCAGCACAGCCAGGGAGTTACTTCTGCAAGGAAACCGATGAATAAATATCTGCAGAGTTACTCCAAAACATGCACAGAGCCTCAAAGTCAAACAAAGCTTCCACCGAGCTTTGATATTTATTGTGAAACAGTTAATGTAGTGATCCATCTGTAAATTTTTCCCTCGAGCCTCTCAAAGGGCCGAGAATTATTCACTCTGCATTAACTGTTCTTGAGATATTTTGTTAAAATATCACCTCCTCATCTTCCTATAAGTACTTCTACAGAAGATGAGAAATTGTTGGTTGCAGAACTTTGAAATACACTTGAGCTCGAGACTTCTATTTGTACATAGTGTTCACTGGCCCTTGAAGCTCTGTTTGCACTAGAGTAGTTAGGTTGAATAGTGAAGATGATTGCTGAACTGAAACATTGGACTTGAAGATTGTAACTGGTTTGACGTCAATATAAAAGTTGTTTCTTGGGATCCTGGTCTTTATCACTGGTGAAGTGCTTCTTTCTTTGTTAATCGTTTTCCTTCTATGTATGCCATATTGTTCATTTTCCCTCTGTAAAGAACAGTTTAAACAGGGTTACGATTTTCTGTATAGCAATACCCTTCTCTGGCTGAGAAATCTTTATCTTAATGTTTTCTTCGGATTTGTTTATTTAAGAATGATTCAATACAGTTTAAACAGTTAGCAATGTTGGCGTTCCCTCGTCCTTCTGTTTGCTCAAACATTGTTCTTGAATGTTATTTCCATTATTTGCTATTAAAGTTAGACTAGAGAAGATATGGTTTGCCCTGATTCCTAGATTCTTTTCTCCAAAGGCAGATTCTGAAAGTTTCCCTTGGTGTTGACTGAAAGCAGACTAGGTTTAAAATTACTTTATCTGATCTTAAGTTACACTCTGTTTTCCTTATGTGTTTTCATACTTTCTGAAGGTAATTATGTGGATTACTGGATTGTTTGTCAATTAAGCTTCTTTAATAAGAACTTGCCCAAGAATTCTATGGTTAGCCCTGTCCTTGGTTGGTTTTAAAACGGTTACTTAAGAGGCTTTTCTTGTTTGTACTGACTATAAATCCTCTGAGAAATTATTATCAGTTTCCACCCCTCCAACATTTTAATGTTTCCATTCCATCATTTTAATCTCAATAATCTTGTGGTACAGATAACTTGCCCCTTGGATCACACTTCATGTTGTTGTTCAATTAAAGCCCATATATGACTCCATAGCCCAATGGACTAAAAACCAGCGTTATATCTATCTATCTGCCAAAACTGTTCTATTTTCTTGAAACTTCTCACTTTTGAAACTTTTGCACTTAGGACTTTCCCCTCAAGTAACATTTCATGCTCAACCATCCAAAACAAAACCCGTGGCCTTCATAACTAGCCTAATATCATTACCTTAAGCTTTTCAAAGACAATATCCATCTTTGTACATATTGGAGAGATCCCTCTCTGGATTCAGGAGGGCTAGATCCTAGAATCCCAAAGTTTGGTTGAAATGATGTTAACTCTGTGATTGGACTCTCCCAATCTTGCTAATAAATTACAGAGACCTAACAGATGCGATGCGATATTTGTATGTGTGATGCGATGAGATAGCATATCACAATCAACGGAGAAACAGAGAGGTAGAGTAATGAATATGCGATGCGATGCGATGATATAAGGATATGGGTCCTACAGGGCAAGTGGATATCATAATATTCCGAAGGATGGGTACAAAAGAGTTGAACTTAAGAAATGCAGTTCCGAAACTTTTACAAAGGAATTAACGCTATTCTTAAAGATCAGTTAAACAAATAGTAGAAATGTATGTATATATAAAACCTTATTCCAGGAATCATTACCCAGTTGGGCATCATATATATATATATAAATAAATTCCGAGAATCGCCTACCCCGCTGGAGGATACTCTAAATCTGGAACATAAAAGAATATATATATATATGCAGCACAATACATATATATGCAGCGCATTACATATTTTAAAAAGGTCCAAAGTTTATATATATATTAATTTATTTATTTCACATGAAGGGAAAAGTTCATATATATTCGCAAACGGAACCTGGAGTACGGAGCGGGAATTTTATTGGACGGTTGATCACTGTTTAAAAACCGTGAGTGGATTTGCGGAAGAAAATTGACCATATCGCACCTCTTTTGCAGGTTGAGCGGTATTCAAGTGGTTGGCTCCGATTCCATAGAACAGGCGACACGCGTCCCTGTACGACTTCACCAAACTGCTTGTCACTGTGCGCCATCGCACGTTATTGTTCGACCCAGGATTCCCAGCGATATTGTTGTGCAACGTTGATCTGGAGAGAAGCCATCGGACGGTGGTCATATGAGGAAGATGCATGAATATTAACCAAAGTACATCAGGCCATCGCGCGTTATTGTTCGCGCACCTTCACCGAGTGATATCCGTCCGATCAAATGAGGTGGCGCGACGCGATAACAACCGTCGGATGGATATGACCATTAACACTGGGGCCCATGCATACGAATTCGTTGGTCATGGTTATGATTTGCGGATTTATTAACCATTGGGGTTATAGTTATAAAATTCGAACATTTTGTTTTGAAGTGTGAAGGAAGCCCCCGAATTGAAATAATATTATATGGTGGAGATAAAAGACTACCTTTGGGATGACTCGTGCATGGAAGAACGAAGGTTGGGGTTTCAATATTGGATTGGATTGATTTTTAATACGTTAGATTATTTATTTTGACCCCGTCCAGGAATACCATTAGCGGTTCGTGGTTCTGACTCGTGGTTTTACTAAAGGCAAAACTATATAAGGAGAAGAGAAATAGAGAACGAGGTGCGCATCGAAAAGGTCGTGAATGAAGAAATTTATCCAAGGAATATCTGTATGGGCGAGCTCTGTTCTTAACTGATAAATCTGAAACTACGATGCACCCATGGATATAATGATCTGACGATGATGAATCTCTGGTTTGAACGATGGACGAAATCATGAAGAAATAGTAAGAGTGTACTGAATGAATAAATCTGGTGGCTTACGAGGTTTGTCATGTGGAAAATGGTGGATCCAGTATGAAAATTGATGAAACGTGGTCCATGGTGGTGCTGAGGGTCGAAGCCTTCAGTGAGGGAGTTGTAGCTCCCTTCTAGTCGTAGCCGGTAGACGAGAGTAGAGGGTTAGTAGCTCCCTTCCAGGAAAGGCTGGTAAACGAGAGAAGGTTGTATCCTTCTGCAGGTGGGTGCCTGCGTGCTGGTATAAGTCTGCGCTAGCACAAAATTGTAAGAAGTTTTATTTATAATAAATATTGAAGACTAAGATTACAGCAGCGGTGGTTTTCTCCCGAATTGGGTTTCCACCTTAAATCCTGGTGTTCATATGTGTTGTTTATGTTTGATGGTTTGTTCTATTATTTCTGTTCATGTTTAATTCATTTCTGATGCAATGCTCTAAGTAAAGACATAACAAGATATCTGGACATATATGTTGGATGCAGTACTGTAACATATGGTTTTAAGAGAAAGAAAAAGAAAAATTGTTCAGCCCTAAATACTGATTCACCCCCCCCCCCCCTCTCAGTATTTTTCCTAACACATTATTCATTAAACTATAAAGAAATTTGAGGCAAACTAATAAGCATATACAAAGGGAAAGATCGAAACAAGACGTCTTTAGCTTAACCTAATCAATCAATACATCAAAGAGAGATTTCAAGATAGAGTTTAGATAGCATAAAACAAGTAGGGCTGACCATGAATCATGTTTGTACACTAGCATATTAATCCAATAATGAAATAGAAAAGCTTAGGTGGGCCTAAGGAGCAACTAAGAATTCCTTAAACTAACCAAGCAGAGGAAAACATGAAGACAATAACAAAGAGGAGGATTGAGGTGCCTCAAACAAAATTTCTCATCCTATACTCTTCTGAGCTATTGCAATATAGAAATATGGACATATGAAAAACAAGAAGACAAGAACAAATAAGAGATACTTCACCATTAACTAAACTCAGGAATCCTGCAAGAAAGCCTTCGTCATCATCAACCAAGGAAAATCATCCACAAGCTCCACAACACTAAATTGTTCTTCAACTTCCCAAAACCATGTATTGCTTCTAAACACATCAAAAGAACAATATTACAATGAATCCTCATGCCTTATATAACAAGAAAGGAGGAATAAATTATAATAGAGCATCTATAAATATATTGGTTAATCAGAAGTATATATATTTTCCTTGAGGCCTTGCAAGGCCCAAGGCACAAAAATATCTAAAATAAATATCTTTCTACCCATTTTTAGCAATTAAATTGACCTTTAAGTTCTCACAAGCCTACAAAAACTTTCCAAACACACATTCTAACTTGTCAACCACAGGAGTGTAGCACTATGTGTCAAATTTGAATTTGCATTCCAGGAGCATAGCACAGGAACATAAAACATAGGTCTTCTAACAACAGTGTTTTGAAGGCCTTCGCGATGTCGGATAAGGCTCCATGATGGCTTGTTGGAAATCCCTTGAAGTCTACTTTCCATATATATCTTTGGTTTTCTGATCTGACATCTGCAACCTATACAAAAGGTGAAAATACCAAGACTGGTAGGAACGTAGCACATGTCCTGAAAAGGAGGTAGAATGGTAAAAATTGGGTGTTTTGGACCCTTTTGGAGGACCAAAACAACTCCAATCAATCTAAAAATTGGTGAGTATGCTCCTCTAATGATGAGGAATCCAAAAATACGAGGCTTTCCTCTTGAAAATGCACTGAAAAAGAGCATAGCACCATGTGTGTTGCTCTCCTAGACTCAAAATTTGCAAAAAAAAAAGGCTTGTTCAATTTCTCCCAAATTTCATAGATAAGTGCCTCATAGGTCCTGGCAGACTTGTAGAGAATCTTGAGCGAAAATACCAAGGCTAGCTTGCTTATTTTCCTCCTTTAGTGCTTGGATATCAATTTTGGCCTTTTTGAGTTCTTTCCTTGGAAATTTTTCTCTTTGAGCATAATGCTTGGCCATTCTTCTTTGTAGATCCAAGTTTCTATTGGCCTTCTCCAGCTTGGTTTCAAGGTGTACGTTAGCCCTCTCAAGCCATGATTCCCTATCATGTTCAATTTCCAGTGCAAGGAGTTCTTGGAGAGAAAGTTGTTCTGCTTGGGCTGATTCTTCTTCTCTCTGCTTTGCCAATGCTTTCTTAGATCCATAGTTCTAGGTATCCTTCTAGTTTGACCCTCCTCATCACTACTCTTCTCATAAGTGCCCATGAATTCTGCCAACTTCACTTGTGCCCTTTGAGCCTCTTTCCGGTACTTGAGTGTTCTTGTTTCATGGATGGCTTGTTGGCCACTCATTTGCTTTTTTTTCATATGATAAAAGTGAATGGCATCCTTTTCTCTTTCTAATTCAGCCTCCAAGTCCTTGATTTGTGCATTCCTATCTTGGAGGAGGGAGTTTGAAATTCTTGTTTCATTCTCATCATCACTGCCTATGTGAATGAGTTCAAACTCTCTTTCTTTTTCATGATCTTCCTCTTCTTCTTTCATTTTTTGCTTACATTTGTCCAATGGTTGAGCTGAAGTAGATGGCAAGGTCCCATGCCTCTTAGCGGAAACAAACATTTTCGTTGATCCTCTTTGGTAAGTGAGAGTACAAGTTTTAACATGTTTCACTTGAATATCTTGATCATTGGTGACCTTAGGGTTGTTTGTCTTCTCATTGGTGATTTTTGTATGTGTGTCTTCCACACTTTTCTCTTGGCTGCCTTCTTGAGAGGCATTTTCATTTTCTATCATGCTAGTATCACTGTCAAGATTTTCATGATTTTCATCCTCTCTATTTGCAACATTTGAGGTGCCTTCATCATTTCTTTGTACATTTGTATCTTCATGACTGTCCTCCTCTTCATGATTTGGCCCACTGTCGTCACATTCAAATTCTGCCTCTTTATCACTGCTTTGTTCATGAGCAGTGTCATGATCTTCTTCTTCACCATGGATGTCATTTTTTGCTCCATTATGTGTGTTTATACCCACACTGATTTTCCCACTGTATTCACTTTCAAAATCTTCCTCTTTATTGCTGCTTGCATTTTCTGTGGGGTCACTGTTAGAGGTAATTTCATTAGTCTCTCCTTTACTTTGATTTTCACTTTCTTCCTCATTATGTGAGTTTTCTTCACTATTATTCTCATTGTCTTCTTTATCTTGTCCACTACAATTTCCTTAAAACTCTATCTCTTCTTGACTGCTATCTTCACCTTTGTCACTGCTCCTTTTATCAATGCTATTTGGCTCACTGTTTTCTTCTTTACCTTAATCATTCTGCTCATCAAAATATGCCTCTGTACTTGGGCTAACATTGACATCCTCATCCTCATTTAGCTCACTGCCTTTGCCTTCTTGTTAAATTTTTGTTTCACTTCCTTTGTCACTACTTTCTTCTTCATCAACACTTTCTTTGTTGTCTTCTTCCTCATCACTTTCTTCACTTACACCATCGCCGATGAAAACTTCCCATGGGATGCCTTATTGCTCCAATTGGTGTAAACAATAATTTTGATGAGGGAATAGTGGAAAATACTTGAAATTTGTTGGGAGGGAAGCCTTTTTTGCACAATGGATGACATTTTATCAATACTTTTACAAAGGTAGTAGGGAAAATGAAGCAGTTTGGCCTTAGTAAAATGCATGAGTAGTCTTATGTGGTAGGAATAGATCCTGGAAAACCTACCTTCAAAAGTGAAGTATTTCATAATGATCTTCATTAAAGGAGCATATATGTCCAAAAAATGGGAAAAGGGGAAAATGGTCTTGTAATCAACTTGGAAACTTGGTTTTAAGAAGGGCTGATAATGGCTTAGGTCCAGATACACTTGTTTTAACCATTTTCCCCCCATGCAAGGTATTCCAGTGGCCACAAAGATATCATTTGTGGTCATCTCAAAATTCACTTCAGCTAGATGTACATGGTGATCATGGAGGTTAAGCACAAAATTTTTTGTCAATTGAGGGTGACTTTGGACTCTCTGCACTTTCTCATGGAACTCACAACATGCTACCTCTTGGAAATATGAAACTATAGTAGGAGAGGCTGTCAATTATTTTTTTCTTATAGGCTCTAACCTATTTGATTTCCCAACCTTCCTTTTTTGTGATTTAAGCTTTTGAATTTCCTCACCACTGTCAACACTGCCTTCTCTAGGCATTTTGTCCTTCACTCTTGCCTTAAGATTTAAAAAAATCGACACTGCTTGTGGAATGATGTGAAGATGGTGAGTGAGATGGTGAGGTTGCAATGGTGCCAAGGCTTACCAGTGTGGAGCTCAGGTGTGCAAATGGAGAGGTTTATTTGGCAGGAAAACTACTTTTAGCATGGAGACCAAGTATTTCCTTTTTAGGATTTTAATTCTTTCTCTAAATTCACCCTTCAAATTTCTTTATAATCCTACCTTTAGACAATTGGAAAAGGTGGAAAAAACCTAAATACCTCTCAAAACTCCCACAACTGAAGTAAAAGTACAGAGGGGGGTAGCATGGGTCAGTTCGGGCGGCATTTGCACATCTAGTTAGGCAACCTCTGCATGCCCAGGAGCGTACCGTGGCAGACCCTGCACGCTCTGCTGGGTAAGTTAGAACAGTAGTCAGGTCCTCCTGGGAAGTCCTAAACGCACAGGATAACAACACATCTTGCACACTGCCGGGGGTTTCTGCACGGGCCAGTTAGGTCCCTTTTGCAGGTCTTGTCGGGCAGCCCTAAACGGACAACAGGAGCACAACAAACCTTACACGCTACCGGGGGTTTCTGAACGGGATAGTCAAGTCCCTTTGCACGCCCAGGTGCGTAGCGCAACAAAATATACACGCGCTTCCGGGCAAGCTTGAATAGTCGGGCGCATAGCACAGTGTGTTTCTGTGTCTCCTGAGCATAGTCTGCACATACAGAAACGCAACACACCACTTTAGGAGTGCAACGCTCAATAGAAATTTTCACAGAGAATGTTTACAGGAGCGTAACATGAATCAATAGGTGAAGCACAGGTTTCCTTCCCGAAAATCTACCAGAAAAACACTAATATTTATGCCTAGAAGCTTTTTCTCTCTTGTTCGCATATGAAAAAAAAGTTTGAATGATGACCATATGATTTTTATACCCTTTGGAAAGAATAATTAAAACCAAAAACCCTATTTTCTAATGTTCACTTTTGGTCTTTTTTTCCTTTCACTGATATTTCTTTCTTTTGTGTAGGAGGTGACTTTAAACATAAAAAATGGCCTTTTAGTAATTTATTTCAGAACTTAACACCTTTCCCTCTTAGTGATTTTGAAAATGATATGTATGCATTGTCAAAGGCTGTACACCATGCCTACTGTGTTTTCATTGACCACTGCTAATCTATTGTAGGTGTCATAACACAGTATTTTGAATTCTTGGTCATTTTCAAAACCTTGGCAACTTAGGTCAGTTCATAAGAAAACTCATGATTTTCTTGATGTGCTATTTGGAAATTTTGACCTTCTGTTTTCCCTCTTTAACCATTTTGATTAATATTGACTATTCTTGATAGTTTTTTGGCTCCTTCATACTGATACTCTTCAGAATTTTATCCGTTTGGTTTAGTGACAAATAAAACCCCTTCTATATGATTTCAACCATGGGGGGCCTCCTTTCAAATGCCTTTTGAAAACCTTCTGATCTTTAATGGGGTTTCATGACCTTTAGGTCACCTTTTCCTACATTTTTAGACTTCTAGCTTAAGGGCCTTTTTTATTTTCTTATTTATAATTCCTAGAAGCTTTGATGTTAGGCTTGGTGGCACTGATTCATCTCTGTCCTTTTTGACCTTTTGCATGGATATTGAATGTTCATGAGAGTTTTGCCTCCTTCACACTGATACTTTTTCAATCTTATATTTTTGGTGTGGTGAAAAAGTGTACCTAAAATAAGACTTATAAGTTATTCTCTGTCATCATTTTTTAATATTTGCTTGCTGTCATCAAGGATGTCTCTCACTATGATTTATTTCTTCAATTAATCCTTAATCCATGCACATATGTGCTTATGTATATCTGTCTTCATGATCCCCTTTGTGAACTTAAGAATTTTTCCCCTCTTCTTCTGTGGATTCCCTTGAGGAGTTTTAGCCTCTTACCCTGCCTTTCTTCTACTGATAACTATAATAAAGCATTCCTGCAGAAATGCTTTAACATAGGAAAACTATATTTTTGCAGACTCTACGCTCTGATCTAGGAGGTCCTTCCTTGAAGGCATTTTGACACCCTTTGGACATTCATGATCTTACCTTATTTTCATTTGATTTCACCTTTCATCACCTATGAACATAGTGAGTTTAGGAAACCAAAGAAATGCATAACCTAGGAGGCCCTATAATGACCTATTGGGATATATTTTTTTAATGGGTGTTTGAATGAAAACTGGAATAAGGGTTTGGAGATGTAAACATTGTTTTGACAACTCTTTATGCACTACCATCCAAGAAACTGAAATCTTTCATTTATCTAAAAATCCTACAAAGGGAATTTTAAAATCACCACTTCTTGAGGCACTTGGTGAGTATGGGAGAAAATGTTTTAGGCTTTTTTGCAAACCAAGGTGTAAAGATAGAGGGCTTAGACAACCAGAAATAGAGTGGTAAACTCAGAGGTGGCAAACATAGTGAGAGTGAGGGATATAAGTCCATGATTTTGGTTTTCTAGGAGTGAGAGATTGGCCATGCCTTGTTATAGTATTGGAATAGTGAAAATTTAATCCTAAGGATAATGAATGCAGTGAGATTTCTAGAACTCACAAGATTCTTGAATTTTGTTTCTAGAAATCAAGGATAAGCATGTAGTCATTTAAACAGTTAAAATTTACTGATGACTAACAGTGGCTCCACTTGGGAAGGGCAGCTCCTTTTCATAAGGTGTCCAGAATTTCATATTTATTGGTTTATGAAGACCAGTGCCTCAACCATTGGGCATATTTTTATTCTTTTCTCTTGATGCTGCTTCCTTGAAGTAGTGATTTTGATAATCTAAAAGCATGATTAACTCAACTTCATATCTACCTACCCAACCTATTTTCCAAACATTTTCTCTTCCTTGGGTGCACTTGAATTGGCAAACCCATTGACATATTTTATTTTGAAAGAAAAAACAAACTATCTCCTTCTACACTTATTTCTTCCGAGAGTTTAGATTATGCTAGTGAACTGTCCTTATTCTCTACCTAGACTATTTTCTTGTCAATATTAAGCAGTATGACAGACTTCATTCTCTAAGCTACTGACAAGAAATTTAAAGCATGAATTGAACCAAGATTATGAAATTTGATTCATCATGAGTTGTGGCATTGTGACAAGCTGCACACAAACATTGTTTTCATAAGAAAACAAAACTAGAAGGTGCAAGGGCTATGTTTCATCATTTGTTAATCGTCCCTATCCTTCTCCTTGGTTCATATTTAAGCATGTGGAACGAGTATCTTTCATTCCTAATCTATTCTCTATTGATAAGTCAAGCTTAAATGATTTGATCAACATTCTTTCACTAACTTATCAACAATAAATTTGAAACATGTTTCAGCCATGATTAGGCTAGATGACTGAAACAAGACCTTATCTTTGAATTAGTAGTGGCATTTAAAGTTGCTCACTTTCAGCAGTACTATTTTTTGGGTATGGGGCTATACCTTCTCTTTGAATCTGCCCTCTTTTCTATTTTTCTATGTTTTTTTGTTTTTTCTCTTTATGGCCTTTTATCAAAAAATGGTATGTACAATGAGTGAAGGCTTAAAGCTAGAAATATTGAAAAAATTAGTGTTTTAGTGTCCTGCCATTGACAAGACCTTCGAATGCTTCATCTCCATCTAGATTTTGTAAAAATAAAGCATTGTTTCCTCTGGTTGAACTGATAATGAATGGATCTTTCCAAAAGTTTTCAAACTTACCATGTTTACCTTTGTCTTCTCTCCTTGAGTCCCATTTCAGCACTTTATCTCCAATGTGGAAATCGTTGTCCTTGGTCCTTCAGTCAAATATTTTCTTCACTTTTTATTGTACTACCTAAGTCCTTTTGTAAACCTCCTCTCTTGTTTGTTGTAAATGGATCATTTGGTTCAACCTCCTTTGCATGTCATTCTCTTCTGATTGTGCTTCTTGTAGTAGTTTCATCACTGGGACTCCCAAATATGTTGGAAAAATGACATACATTCCATACACTAGTTGATAGGGAGACATACCAATTTATTTCTTGGTGGTTAGTCTATCAGCCCATAGTGCAAGTACTAGTTTTCCATGCCATGCTTTTTTATTGTGTTCCAGGAGCTTCTTAATGATATTGAGCAAGATTTTATTAGAAGTCTCAGATAGACCATTACCTTCAAGGTAATAAGATATGGAATGTCCCAAGGTGCTGTGATATTTATAAAAAAAGTCAACCATTCTTTTGGATGCAAAGGCAGTAGCATTATATGTGATGATCTTTTTGGGGCAACTGAATCTAGACATGATATTGGTCTCAAGAAATTTGATAATGACTGAATCAGTGACGTTCCTAGACAAGATGGCTTCTATCCACTTGGTGAAGTAATCAGTGGCAGTGAGGATCCACTTGTGTTGGGAAGATGAAGTAGGGTGGATCTCTCTGATGAAGTCTAAACCCTATTGTTGAAAAGGAGCTTCAACAATGATATTATGGAAAGGTAAAGGTAAGATTTTTCTCTTTCCATCAATTATATAGCATTTATGGGAAGTGATGACCAGTTTGTGCGTGTCTGGGAAAAGGGTGGGCCAATAGTATCCAGCTCTAAGAATTTTGTTAGCTGTGATTTTCCAGTAAATATGCCCCCCATTCTCCTTCATGCAGTTCATGCATGATATTTCTTGCATCATCCTAAAAAAAACACTTAAGTAATATACCAATGGGATTTTTCCAATATAAAATTCCATCTAAAATGCAGAAATTCAAAGTTTTTTGTTTCAGGAATCTTGCTTTTGTCTTTGATAAGGTAAGAAGAGTATTAAGATAAAACAGTACATAAAGAATATCAGCATACCAAGATGAATTCAAAAATGTTTCTTCGACATGAGGGGCTGTGCATTCTTCTTGTTCTTCTAAAGCATCAACAAAATTCATATCCAATGCTTGAATATTTGTTTCAGCCATAAGTTTTTCAAGCCCTTGTCCTTTAACCAATTTAGTGGGTATGATTTCTAAGTCATATTCTAAAATAATAGCAATCCACTTTCCTCTTTTACCATCTGGGTCCTGATTTAAAATGTCTTTGACAACAGTGTGAGGAACAAAAGCTATGACATGAGAACGTAATATATAAACTCTAAAATCTTTCAATTCTTTAATCAATGCAAAGGCCTACTTTTCCATGATGTTGTACTTTAGGGAGCATCTCTAAGGGCTTTACTGAAGAAGGCTATGGGTTGTTCTTGCCCAACCATGTTCTTTTGTAATAAAACAATAGCCATGATATGTTTATATGAAAATGAGAAAATATAGAAGTCTTTGGTGAAATCAGAACTTATTAGGACCAGTGTTTGGCTAGGCGCTTACTTAACCAGTTCAAAAGATTGTTTTTCTTCTAAAGTCCACTTAACTCCTATTTCCTTTTTAAGCATGTTTGTAATATTTCTCAAAAGTTCAGCTAGGTTGGGGATGAATCTTCTTAAGAAGTTGATTTTCCCAATGAAAGACTGCAATTCCTTAATATTTCTAGGATGGCTAATTTGCAATATTCCTTCAATCCTTCTAGGGTATATTTTGATTCCCTCTTCAGAGATGATGTGGCCTAGGAGTTTTCCTTCCTGGAGACCGAACAATGTTTTCTTGGGGTTCAAAGACAAGCCATATTTCCTACATTTTTCAAAAACCTTTCTCTAGTGGACTAAGTGTTCTTCATCAGTCTTAGAATAAACAGTGATATCATCAAGGTAAATGACTATGAAGTAGCCTATGTCTTCTAAAAAGGCTATGTCCATGGCCCTTTGGAAAGTGGCCCCCATATTCATCAACCCAAATGGAATTTTAACATACATGAATGTACCCTAAGGTGTGGTGAAGGTAGTTTTGTGTTGATCACTTGGGAATACTAGCACTTGGTTGTAACCAAAAAAACCATCATGTAGTGAGATTCTCTTAGAGCCAACTACCTTTTGAAGTATGTGGTCCATTTTAGGTAAGGGATAGTTATCTTTCAAGGAGGACCTATTTAGATTTCTAAATTCAATGCAAATTCTAATCTCCCCGGTCTTCTTCCTAACTAACACAAGATTGGAAACCCACTCAGAGTATCTAAGGGGAACTATTATCCTAGCATTATACATCTTTTTAATTTCTTGCTCAACTAAAGGTAGTAAAAGAGGGTTTATTCCCCTTAAATTTTGCTTGAAAGGTTTCTGATTTTCCTTGAGAGAGATTTTGTGTTGAATAATGCTTGTATAATAAGATTTTAAGTCTTGATATCCCCATGCAAACACATCTTTAAACTCCTTAAAAAGCTCAATATAATTCTTTTTTATGTTGGGAGGAAGGGTCTTGGAGAGTTTAATCATTTTGGGTTCCTTTATGTTTCCTATCTTGAATTATTCAACATCAGTCTCAGTAGACCCTATCTTTGGTTTTTTAGCCACATCATTAAAGTCGAACAATTCTTCTAATGGTGCAAGCCCTCTTGGTAATGTGTCATTTTTTCATTGTAAGACTTCCAAGTCCTTTTGGTCTAGATCTTCAAACATTTCATCCTCATAAGGATGTGTGAGCAGATTTATATTAGGAAAAGAGGGAAACTCTGATTCATGATATTTATCTTCAGCAGGACCATCTTCCTCATGTTCTAAGCTAGGTTTAATCAATGTAAATCCATTCATAGATTGTAAGAAATCATCAATTTTTTCATCACCATCAAACACCTGCCAATGGTTAATGTTGTCAGGTGCTGTAGGACGTTGTTTGACTTTTATAGGGTATTATTCATTTGCAGGTGGTATTTGGAAATTGCTGGCAGGAAAGGAAAGCTCATTGGCGAGGCTATTTTGGGCTCTAGGAATGTAAGTGAGCTCATATTTCTCGAAATTTTTGAGGAGGTCTAGGGCTACATTTCTGTACTCTCTTAATCTTGGATTCTTGGATGAGTATTCACCTTTTATTTTTTTAATGACAAGTTCTGAATCTCCTTGGGCTAATATTTTCTTAGCTCCTAAGTCTTCAAGTAAGTGCAAACTAAGGAGGAGAGCCTCATATTCTGCAATGCTATTAGTACATTGAAATTATAATCTGTAAGAATGACCCTCATTTGTGTTATGTATCCAGACACCAGCTCCTGAACCGGCCTTGCCACATGAGCCATCAAAGCTCATGTTCCAAAGTGTTTCTACTTCATGTTTGTCACTAAGTTGTTTTTCAGGGCTGCTAGAGTTTTGGTTATCATTTTATTCATTTGAGGGTGAGTGTGAGTGTTCTATAGGGCCTAGTTCTTTCTCACCTCCTTTTACTTGTCCACTAATCTCATTTTAATTATACAAGATATAAGATTCCAAATATGAATGAATGGAATAAACCGGGGTGTTGTTGGGTTTTTCTAGGCTACTTACCATATACTTCATGTCAGACTCCTGGTATAGTATCCTTATTTGGTTAAAAGTCGGGATGGTAACATAAGACATGTCAAGTTGAAGGTTCCCCAGTAGCTTGGCTCGCCAAGATCGGGACAAAATAATGCCATATTTGGGGGGAATGTTAGCCATGACTATGTCCATAACTAGGCTCTTAGCAGGGATTTGTTTAAAATTGACACATAAATCCTTGATTAGGCCCAAGCACTTAATTATGCTTGAATCGAAGGAATACAGATCTTTGTAGGGCCTAGTTATTTCTAGGCCTAATCTCTCCCTCACTACCTTTGGCATGAGGTTGTGAGAGGCACCAAAGTCTAGAATGGCATTATGTATGATTTTTTCATGTATGTTTAGGCTAACATAGAAAGGGGGAATGGCTCCTTCTTGGTATTTCCATCTACTTCGGGTCCAAACAATAGCTCTGGTTTTTCATCTGTCAAATTTAGAGTATTGGTATCATTTCCTATGTTTAGAACTTTCAGAACTTGAGATTTCTACATATCCTGAGCTACCAGTTC
Organism: Pinus albicaulis; assembly: GCA_034641835.2. Lineage (NCBI taxonomy): Eukaryota > Viridiplantae > Streptophyta > Pinopsida > Pinales > Pinaceae > Pinus > Pinus albicaulis. The sequence goes on along the minus strand of CM076575.1, from coordinate 220,145,592 downwards.
AGTGAGAGGTATGGTTATTTTTATTTTGGCAATCTCTCCTTAAAAACTGAAAGGTACTTCGGTTTTAGACATATTTACATTAGTTTTATCAGCCGTAATTTTTTCTAGATTTTTAAATTGCTGATTCTGATTTGGGGCTTTGGTTACTAATTTTTTTTTAGGGCCACTAGCAGAGGTACTAGGGCAGCTGGTGTGACCACTTGGTTGGCTAATTTTACCTTTGTTAGGATCATTTTTCTTAGCGATGATGTTGGTATTGTCTGTTTTTCTTTTAAGAATGTTTTCAGGGGTTTTCCTAACAGCAGTGTCTAAGTTCTTTTTCTTGGAGTTGTCTTGGTTTTTGTTGCTCCTAAGATCATATTTCCTGTGGACTTCCATTATGGCATTTTCCAATCCCAATTCATAGTCTTCGGAATCTTCATGGCTTGTTTCATCTAGATTTGAGGAGAAGGAACCTTGTTCTTCTTCTGTGAGAAAAACATCACCCTCGTTATCAGAGCCTATTAAGTTTAGATGATTTTCATCCGGTTGTTCAATATCTCTTTCCCCTTCATCTACATAGTTTTCTTGGAAGGGTGTAATGTTCCGAATGGGAAAAATAGGCACAGTAGGGATTATCTTAAGATATTCCTCTATGGATTCATAGCAGTATGGAAAAAACACCGAAAAATTATAAACCACAGATGGACTAGAGGGGATTTTACTGGATATTTCACCTCTAAATAGAGGGTGAGATCCGAAGGCTACCTGGCCCGATCTAGACTCTGTCTATAGAGTATAGGGATAACACATAAGAAAGGGATGTTAACACACTCCTTAGAATTTTGATTCCCTTGGGGTATTTAGATCAGTAGATCTAAGATGAGGAACCAAAGAGGAGAAAAAACCAAGTAGATGAGGAGTGGCCAAAAACTCCAATTCAGGAAATCCAGTAATGGGCTCAAGAGGGACACTATATAGGCTAAAATCTGCATAAATAAGGAAGGTTAGAGCTGGTTTCCAATTTTTTGGGTTGTGAGGGACTTATACAATGAATTTGAGTAGAAACAAATATGTTCTAAGGCCTTATACAGGTCTCCTACAGTCAAGACTAGTCAAAAGCCATCCAACGGAAGGGGCTGCAGTAACTTAAACATTGTATTGGAGTAGAAGTGAACTAAAAGCTCTGATATGGGTCTAAAAAAACTTCAGAATCAAATTTATATACAACATCAAGAAAAAAGGTTAATTCTCTTCACAAAGATGGGGGAAAAGAAGTGATTTTGACCCCAAAACGCATAAATTCATAGATCTCCATAAACACAGGGGAGGGGGATGGTTTTATATGTTATATTAGGTATTTAGGGACCTATTCTCCGAATTTGGGTTAAAAAAATAATCCTAGCTCAGTTCAACAGTTTCTCCTTCTCAAACTAGGCTTAAAAACCCTGATTCCCCATGACTTACTGCAGAATTTTACTGAAGCATGAGAGCATACTTGGCTGAATATTTTAGCTATTGTAGAGTATAAAAATTGATGAATCATATCAGAGACATTTCCCATAAAATTTACATGAAAATATAGAGAATTTAATGAAGAAATCCCTTGGAAAAAGGGGCTGCAACAATGTATTGAACTGCAACAAGAAGGTACAACGTTATTTTTCAGATGATTCAGCTGCTGTAAATTATAATTCAGATATATTCCAAATAAATAGGTAAAACATCAGATATAATACAGATCTTGAAGCTATAATACTTTAAGAACAATGTCCCTTTGGAATTACATCAAAATATTGCATGAATAGCCGTAGATCTGAATTACAAATTACAGTGCTGCAGAAAACCCAGAAATTTATGAAGATAAAATTTATTATTGAAAAGATCAGATCCATGGAGAGATGGATCAGCCACGCAATCCACGGATCACCAAGGAAAGGCAAGCCTAACACCAAGAGATCTCCTCCAATCTGATTATTAAGCTGGAACAAGAAACCCTCTTACACAAATAACGCAGTATTGAGAAGAAACTGTGCTGAGGGTGAATGAGACTCAATAAATTGAATGAAATTGCAGATCTGATACATAATATGGATCAGCTAACTCTTTGGAGGCTTAAGAACACACTCCAATAGAGAAAGCCTCTCAAAACAAGCAAGATCTAAGCAGATCTAAAACACCACTTGCTACAAAAGATAGCAGCTGCAAAACCCTCAATGGGCCAGCGCTGCTCATGAAAGATATAGCTTGGTCTCAAACTAGATAGTGGCCAACTTCAGCAAATAACTCCTCCAATGATCCTCAAGGGAAGACATGAAACTCCTAAACAGGAATTCCAATCACAATCCTCCACTAAATAGTAGAGAATGGTATTTGTCCAAGCAAACAAATACTTCAGAAATATAATTCATAAACAACCTCTTCTTATGTCTTCTTCTCCTTTTTATAACATGAGAAATCCTTTGCAAACCATAAACCACTTTGATGAGTCACCCCTCTTCACATTAGGGGCTCCCTTCTAGAACTGTGTAGTCCCTCTTGAAGATGCATTGAACCTAGACAACGCAGTTGATTTGGTCAAGGTGGACCCAATATTTGGCTCAACCCTCTTTCATATCTGCAAGTGATTATTTACCTAGCCCAAATTTTACTTTGTTCACATGGGCATTGATTTATTAGGAGTTTTACATGTCCTCCTTTATACATTTATTCATAAAACATAAATTAAATCAAAATTTGATGTCTCCTCTTAGCTAAGGCTAAGTAGGGACATTACAGTCCCCCCCCTCAAAATGTTGCTTGTCCTCAAGCAACTGGTAGCGTAAGATCTGTGTTTCTTCTTGTTCTCCATTGATGACACCATCAAGAATCAAGATCTCATCATGAAGTAAGTGTTCACCAAGGAAATAAATCAAAAACTGCTCCTCCAATGCTAGCATGATAGGTTCATAGGATGTCCCTTCAGGAGTGTAAAACTCAACATAAATAAACATGGGTGAACCAATGTCACATCTGAAACATGTATCATGAAGTATTGGATAAATTTCCATCCCATGTGGTACATGCACACCACTGAATTTTTGCCCATACATACCCATAAACAAAACCAATATGTCATCTATGTATGGTAGCAAAATTACATAAAGGGAAACTGAAATTTGCACATGATGAGGTTGTTCACAGTCCCACATAAGGTACCAGCGCAGTACACTCCTTGTTTTGAGTAGATCTGAATGTGATAGGTGGTACACCCACCACATATTTTTTTCATAAACCACCTTCACATGGCTGAAAGTAAAACTCTCATTAGGTTCCTTTGGAAAGCACCCATCATGGTAAACAATCTCCCTTTGCATCTCAAGGGAGTGGCCAGCTTTGGAGTTTTTATTGGCCCCATATTTGCCATGAGATCTGCATGTAATATTGCTCCTTTTAGGAGCCATGGCCTGCATACATATGGTAAGAGAATGTGCCAAATCATAAAAATATACTTGCTCCACAAGATCAGATTTCTTACCATTCAAAACTTTCATACGCATGGGGTTGTGCATGGGTATTTATCCTCCTTCAAGAGTAGGAAGAGGTGGCTGGAATGACTCTTGCATAGATTCCCTTGGTTGCTCCAACTCCTCATAACCGATGCACTCTCGCAAGTGCTGATGTAGCTTCTCCCAATCAAAGGAGTGGTGCATGGATCTACTTTCTCCTTCCAAAGAAGAAAGAGTGAGTTGATTCAAATCTTTCAAAGAGTCATGTGGCTGCTCCATTTTTGCATGTTTCATGCATCTTTGGCAATGATGATGTAGCTCTTCTTCAAGGCCCCCACAACAATAGCTCTTCAAGTTGATCTTGTTGAGCCTCATAGAAAAGGGTTGGCGGAAATATAATTCCTTCTTTTTGACCTCTTTTATGCCAAAGGTGTCATGTGGTAAGTTTCCCTTCAGCCATGTTCTAGTTGTGCATAAGTACCCTTTTACTATGTGGCAGTAAATAGAAATATATATCAGTTGTACATGATCACAATAAGTAGACATTGTGCCATACTTTCCTTCTAAGAAATCATGACGAGTATGGAGAAATTTCAGCCCATGATCTCTCAACAATAGCCATAGCAACAAGGACCCTTGCTGCATCCTTGCATTATAAAAATGTAGATCATGGAGAAATAAAATAATGATAGACATGTGAGATGCCTCATCAACATAGTGTAAATCAGCTCCCATGGGGAAGTCATCCTTCCTCCCAAAACAATGTTCATTCATGAAATATATCTCAAACCTAAATACATGTGAGCACATGAGACATACCTTAAGCAAAATAAAATATATGGACATAGGATTCAACATGTAATGTCCAACCTCTCTTCTTAATGGCCACAACACCCATGCCTTCTTCTTATGCATCCCATCATTGAAGCTTAAGGCATGAGATAAGGAAGTAGAAATTTTTGGGTAGTGACCATACTCACCCAAAAGCAACCAGCATAGCCATGCTTCTTGCTAGCCTGTATCATAGATTTGCAAGTGGCTCACAAGCCTCTTGCTTTCTATCCATCCTTCTTCATCCAAGTAGGGCTGCCCCCAACCATTCTTTCCATGGGTATATTCCCAATGAGGACTACCAAATTTCTCAAGCAAGCTTTCCCCTTTACACCTCATGGGAAGTTGAGATGTAAACCTTTGGAGATATTTGTAGGAAGAACTCTCACCATTCAATCCATTGGATCCAAAAGAATCCAAGTGTATAGAGAAACAAACATCATGAGGAGGTGGCACATTCCACTTGATACCTCCCAATACCTTGCACCTCCACACCTCCAGCTGCATGTTGCTCACTAAGGGTTCCAAACCATAGTGGCACAGTGTTGTGCTTGCTTTTTTCCCCTTATTAGTGAGGTGTTCCTTGGGAGCCTTTGAAACAACTTGCATGTCTATAAGAGTCTCTCCTTCCCATGTGTTGGCTGGTCCAAATGATGCTATAGATAGTTGTTCCCTCATGGGTAGGAAAACACTGGTACAAGGTTCTTCAAATGGAGAATAGGAATCCTCCTTCTCCCACCTTTCATTGTCTTTAGGAAAGCAGGAAGTGCATGCATATCCTTCTTCCCCTTGAAACCCTCTTGGGGCTTCATTGCATCTCCCTCCTTCCTTCAGTTGAACCTTCTTGGAGAGGCTCTTATTTTTTCTGAAAATGGATGAGAATAATCTCATCCTAACCATATTATGTTCTATTCTTTCTTCTTCCTACTTATTCTCAGTGCTTCTCTAATAGCTTGATCTCACAGGCTGAGCCAGAGATCGTGCTCTGATACCACTGTAATGTTCCAAATGGGAAAAATAGGCACAGTAGGGAAAATCTTAAGATAATCCTCTATGGATTCACAGCAGTATGGAAAACACACCCACAAATTCTAAACCAGAGATGGACTAGAGGGGTTGTTACTGGATATTTCACCTCTAAAGAGAGGGTGAAATCCAGAGGCTACCTGGCCCAATCTAGACTATGTCTATAGAGTAGAGGGATAACACATCAAAAAGGGATTTTAACACACTCCTTAGGATTTTTATTCCCTTGTGGTCCTTATATCAGCATATCTAAGATGAGGAACCAAAGAGGAGCAAAAACCAAGTAGATGAGGAGTGGCCAAAAACTCCAATTTAGGAAATGCAACAATGGGCTCAAGAGGGACATTGTATAGGATAAAATATTCATAAATAAGAAATTTCAGAGCTGGTTTCCCATTTTTTTGGCTTTGAGGGACTTATACAATCAATTTGAGCAGAAACAAATAAGTTCTAAGGCCTTATACAGGTCTCCCACAGTCAAGACTAGTCAAAAGCCATCCAACGGAAGGGGCTGCAGTAACTTAAAAAATGTATTGGAGTAGAAGAAAACTAAAAGCTATGATATGGGTCTGAAAAAACTTCAGCATAAAATGTATATACAACAGCAAGAAACAAGGTTAATGCTCTTCACAAAGATGGGGGAAAAGAAGTGATTTTGACACCAAAATGCATAAATTCATATATTTGCATAAAAAAAGGGGAGGGGGACGGTTTTATATGTTATATTAGGTCATGAGGGACCTATGCTCCAAATTTTGGTTCAAAAAAATAATCCTAGCTCAGTTAAACAGTTTCTCCTTCTCAAACTAGGCTTAAAAACCCTGATTCCCCATGACTTACTTACTGCAAAATTTTACTGAAGCATGAAAGCGTACTTGGATGAATATTTTAGCTGTTGTAGGGTATGAAAATTTATGAATCATATCAGAGAGACTTCCCATACAATTTACATGAAAATACATAGAATTTAATGAAGAAATCCCTTAGAAAAAGGGTTTGCAACAATGTATTGAACTGCAACAAGAAGGTACAACATTATTTTTCAGATGATTAAGCTGCCATACATTATACTTCAGATATATTCCAAATACATAGGTAAAAAATAATATATAATACAGATATGGAAGCTATAAGACTTTAAGAACAATGTCCCTTTGGAATTACATCAAAATATTGCATGAATAGCCGTAGATCTGAATTACAAATTACAGTGCTGCAGAAAACCCAGAAATTTATGAAGATAAAATTGATTACTGAAAAGATAAGATCCACGGAGACATGGATCAGCCACTCAATCCACGGATCACCAAGGAAAGGCAAGCCTAACACCAAGAGATCTCCTCCAATCTGATTATTAAGCTGAAACAAGAAACCCTCTTACACAAATAACGCAGTATTGAGGAGAAACTGCGTTGAGGGTGAATGAGACTGAATAAATTGAATTAAATTGTAGATATGATACATAATATGGCTTAGCTAACTCTTTGGAGGCTGAAGAACACACTCCAATATAGAAAGCCTCTCAAAACAAGCTAGATCTAAGAAGATCTAAAAAACCACTTGCTACAAAAGATAGCAGCTGCAAAACCCTCAATGGGCCAGCACTGCTCATGAAAGATAGAGCTTGGTCTCAAACTAGATAGTGGAAAAATTCAATAAAAAAATCCTCCAATGATCCTTAAGGGAAGATATGAAACTCCTAAATAGGAATTCCAATCACAATCCTCCACTAAATAGCAGAGAATGGTATTTGTCTAAGCAGACAAATACTTCAGAAATATAATTCATCAACAACCTCTTCTTATGTCTTCTCCTCTTTTTTATAACATGAGAAAGCCTTTGCAAACCCTAAACCACTTTGATGAGTCACCCCTCTTCACATTAGGGGCTCCCTTCTAGAACTGTGCAGTCCCTCTTGGAGATGCATTGAACCTAGATAGCGCAGTTGATTTGGTCAAGGTGGACCCAATATTTGGCTCAACCCTCTTTCACACCTGCAAGTGATTATTTACATAGCCCAGATTTGCCTTTGTTCACATGGGCATTGATTTATTAGGATTTTTACATGTCCTTCTTTATTCATTTATTCATAAAACATAAATTAAATCAAAATTTAATGTCTCCTCTTAGCTAAGGCTAAGTAGGGACATTACAAACGGTGGCCTGATTTGTTGATCATTTTCCCTTTGTTTGATTTGGGGTGGATTTCTTCTGAAGTTTGATTCCAGTTTCTGTTTTGGGGATTTGGTTGGTTCTCTCTAGGAGGTGTTCTTCCATTTATTCTTATTCTCTCCATCATTCTCTCCATGGTTCTAAGTAGGTTGTCAATCTTGGAATCAGATGAGGAGGTTGGGGGCATGGTTTCATCTTTGTAGGTTACCCTCTTTTCTGATCTTAGCCTAGATCTCTTTTCAGTTAATTTTGCCTCTACACTTATAGCTCCCTTTTGCATGTCTTCTAAAGTTAGGGGCTGTCTTTCTCTTAGCTGATAGGCCATGTTGGGGTCAAAAACTTCCGGGAATTTAGCTAAGGCTAGGCCTAGTGGGGGTTTCAGATGAGGTGGGAGGGCATTGTAGAAACTGTTAAACCTAGTGCAATAATCTTGGACACTCTCCCCCGTATTCCTATTAATATTTTTATATTCAGAAAATATTTCTAGGGGGTTTTTCTTGATTTCCCACTTGTTTATGAAAGTTTGGTAAAGGGAAGGGAGATCATGTATGATGTTGGGAGTCAAGCTCTTAAACCTTTTTTTAGCTTCTCCTCCTAAGATTTGGGCGAAAATCCTCATCTTCATGGTTTCCTCTTCTAATTACATGTAGTTAAAAGCATCATTTATTCTATCTACATGTTGTTGGGAAGTGGCATATTTATCCCCAATAAAGTGTGGGATTTTGGACTGATAGTCATTAGGCAAAGGCAACAAAGGTTGCGGTAAAAATAGGGGGCGTACCAAGCTACCATGGTAGGAGCTAATGGTGGATTTACAAGTGGAGGATTTGTGATATGAGATGGAGTGGCTTGCGCAGTGGAGGTGTGAATGGGTGTGGCGGAAGTACTTGGACCAGTAGATTGATTCTAATCAGATTTGGTATGGAAAGAGCTGAAGTGGTGGAGAAGCTGAAAATCAGGTGTTGTGGAAGGAGAGGCTTCTCTACTAGAATTATGTTGCAAATCTATGAGCTCGAGGTCAGTATGGTCAATGTCACTATGTGACTTGGTTCTGAAAAGGTTTCTCATATGGTGCAAGTCAAACTGAGACTCTTGCAAGGCTATGAGATGTTCAGGGACACAACTTGATTTGTGAATGGTCCTAAGAGAAATTAAGTTTCCAGTTTCAGAATTTTGCCACAAAATCCTTTCTGGGTCATCAAATATAATAGGAGGGTTTGGGTCCAGATGAGATCTGGTATTGATTCTTCGCGAAGCTAGATTTCAAATTCAAAATTTAGAGAGGTTGAAAGTTTTTTGAACTTTTTTGAAATGTTTACCTCTTTTTGTGTTTGCTAAACTCACATAGTGAGTGACTAGACTTCTATACTTATGAAGGTTGATTCGACACAATCCTATAGGATTCTATGGACACTAGTAAATTTAGAAGACCTACTAGAGGCTAGTGGAGTCTCCAGGTGGATACTTTTAGTTTTTTTGAAGATATGTGTCTATGATCCACCACAAATACTGACAAGAAGCCAATCTAGGAATTTTTTGGGGTTTTACGAGTTTCTATATGTAGCCCTAAGGTTTTTAAGAGTGTCCTATGGTTGTGTCATCATTTTTCTAGGATGGTGAGACAACAAGATTATACTCTTTAGGTATTAACTTGAGTTCTCAATGATTTGATGAAGGTTTCTGAAGTCCTAAGGGATAATTAGATTGTCACTAACATCGGAGTTTGCATCATGATCACCATTGTGTTAGTGATAGTGATGAGGTAGCTATAAATCATAGGATATTGTTTAATAAAGGGATTTTGGAGTCCTAAGGGCTACTTAGATTGTCACTAACTCAGAAGTTCCCACCGTCATCACCATTATGTTAGTGTCCCATGATTTAGCAGATTGGTAGACCAAATTCATAGGGTAACATCATTCCAGTCTTTGGAATCCTAGGACCTAGCCTTCCTGCACTCAGAGAGGGCTCTCTCTATTATGTGAAGGATGTGAACTTGTTCACTTTAAGTGTTTTATTTTAAGCAAGTTGTTAAGTGTAGGTTTGTTGTTTGTTTTGGTTGGGGTAAGATCATCAAGTAGGATAGGTGGAGTGAGAGGTTATCAAATCAATTGGGCTATGGAATCTATGAAGTCATTGATATCTCGATAATGAATCTGGGTACATCACACGGAAAATCTAGTGTAGTTAATGGATCTTTAAAGTTTATGTGTGAGGTGAAATGGACATAAGTTTGGGAACCGAGATAGGGCAGAGGGCAGTTAAGTATCCTTTATCAAATACCTATGAACAGGGAGATCTTAAATACTGATAAGAAAAATATACTATTCATGAGATAGGGCACACCATTTACTCAATGAAAATACCTTTAAATGAATACACATTCAAAACATAAAATCCAGTGGACCAAATAAAGTAAGACAACTTATCTAACTTCAATTATTCTACTTTCAAGATTTGAAAACATATAAGAGACAAATAGCATCAATAAATTAAGAGGGAACACCTAAACATCATTCATTAAACTATAAATAACTTTGAGGCAAACATATAAGCATATACAAAGGGAAAGATCGAAACAAGACCTCTTTGGCTGAACCTAATCAATCAATACATCAAAGAGAGATTTCAAAACAGAGTTTAGATAGCATAAAACAAGCAGGGCTCAACATGAATCATGTTTGCAAACTAGCATATTAATCCAATAATGAAATAGACAAGCTTAGGTGGGCCTAAGGAGCAACTAAGAATTCCTTAAACTAACCCAGCAGAGGAAAACATGAAGACAATAGCAAACAGGAGGACTGAGGTGCCTCAAACAACATTTCTCATCTTATACTCTTCTGAGCTATTGAAATATAGAAATATGGACATATGAAAAACAATAAAACATGAACAAATATGATATAATTCACCATTAACTAAACTTAGGAATCCTACAAGCAAGCCTTCATCATTATCAAACAAGGCAAATCATCCACAAGCTCCACAACACAAAATTGTTCTTCAACTTCCAAAAACCATGTATTGTTCTTAAACACATGAAAAGCCCAATATTACAATGAATCCTTATGCCTTATATAACAAGCAAGGAGGAATAAAGCCTAATAGAGAATCTAGAAGTCTATTGGATAATCAGAAGTATCTATATTGTCCTTGAGGCCTTGCAAGGCCCAAGGCACAAACATATCTAAAATAAATATCTTTCTGGCCATTTTTATCAATTAAATTTACCTTTAGGTTCTAAAAAGCCTAAAAAAACTTTCCAAATGCACATTCTAACTTGTAAACCACAAAAGCATAGCATTGTGTGTCAAATTTCAATTTTCATGCCAGGAGCGTAAAACAGGAACAAAAAAACTAGGTCTTCTAACAACACTGTTTTGACGGCCTTCCTGATGTCGGATAAGGCTCCATGATGGCTTGTTGGAAATCCCTTTTATTCAAATTTCCATATATATCCTTGGTTTTCTTATCTGACCTCTACCATCTGTCTGAAAAGTGAAAATTCCAAGACTGGTAGGAGCGCAGCACATGTCCTGAAAAGAAGCTAGAATGGTGAAAAATTGGGTGTTTTTGACCCTTTTCGAGGACGAAAAAAACTCAAATAGATCTAAGAATTGGTGAGCATGCTCCTTGCATGATGAGGAATCAAAAAATTGCAAGGCTTTTCTCTTGAAGATGTCCTGAAAAAGAGCGTAGCACTAGGTGTGTTGTGCTCCTAGCCTCAAAATTTGGAAAAACAAAAACTTGTTCAATTTCTCCCAAATTTGGTAGATAAGTGGCTCATGGGTCCTGGGGGACCTATAGAGAGGCTTGATCCAAAATACCAAGGCTAGCTTGGTCCTTTTCCTCCTTTAGTTCTTGGATCTTAATTTTGGCCATTTTGAGTTCTTTCCTTGCAAATTGTTCTCTTCGAGCATAATGCTTAGCCATTCTTCTTTGTAGATCCAAGTTTCTATTGGCCTTCTCTAGCTTGGTTTCAAGGTGCATGTTAGCCCTCTCAAGCCATGATTCCCTACCATGTTCAATTTCTAGTCCAAGGATTTCTTGGAGAGAAAGTTGTTCCACTTGGGTTGATTCTTCTTCTCTCTCCTTTGCCAATGTTTTCCTTAGACCCATAGTTCTAGGTCTCCTTCTAGTTTGACCCTCCTCATCACTACTCTCCTCATAAGTGCCCATGAATTTTGCCAACTTCACTTGTGCCCTTTGAGCCTATTTCGAGTACCTGAGTGTTCTTGTTTCATGGACGGCTTGTTGGGCACTCATTTTATTTTTTTTCATATGATAAAAGTGAATGAAATCCTTTGCTCTTTCTAATTCAGCCTCCAAGTCCTCGATTTGTGCATTCCTGTCTTGGAGGGGGGATTTTCAAATTATTTTTTCATTCTCATCATCACTATCTATGTGAATGAGTTCAAACTGTCTTTCCTTTTCATGACCTTCCTCTTCTTCTTTCACTTTTTGCTTCCCTTTGTCCAATGGTTGAGCTAAAGTAGATGGAAAGGTCCCTTGCCTCTTAGAGGCATCAAACATTTTCCTTGATCATATTTGGTAAGTGAGAGTACAAGTTTTAACATGTTTCACTTGAATATGTTGATCATTGGTGAACTTAGGGTTGTTTGTCTTCTCATTGATGATTTATGTATATGTGTCTTACTCACTTTGCTCTTGGCTTCCTTCTTGAGAGGAATTTTCATTTTCTCTCATGCTAGTATCACTATCAAGATTTTCATGATTTTCATCCTCTCTATTTGCAACATTAGAGGTGTCTTCATCATTTTTTTGTACATTTGTATCTTCATGACTGTCCTCCTCTTCATGATTTGGCCCACTGTCCTCACTTTCAAATTCTACCTCTTTATCACTGCTTTGTTCATGAGCACTGTCATGATCTTCTTATTCACCATGGTTGTCATTTTCTGCTTCATTATGTGTGTCTATACCCAGACTGATTTTCCCACTGTATTCACTTTCAAACTCTACCTCTTCATTTCTGCTTGCATTTTCTGTGGGGTCACTATTAGAGGCACTTTCATTAGTCTCTCCTTTACTTTGATTTTCACTTTCTTCCTCATTATGTGAATTTTCTTCACATTTCTGCTCGATGTCTTCTTTGTCTTTTCCACTGCAATTACATTCAAAATATGTCTCTTCTTGACTACTATCTTCATCTTTGTCACTGCTCCTTTTATCACTTCTATTTGGCTCAATGTTTTCTTCTTTAACTTCATCATTCCGCTCATCAAAATCTGCCTCTGTATTTGGGTTGTCATTGACTTTTTCATCCTCATTTCGCTCACTGCCTTTGTGTTGGATGGATAATTCATTCTTGCGGACAAGACATACCTCCCAAGTGTCCTATGGATAGCTAGAAACAAACGGACAAACAAAACTATCTTTCTCTAGATATATTGTGATTCATAATTAAATGCTATAAAGGTTTAACGATCTTGCCTTTGATCCAACACTTGTTTGTAGTAGTAGTCCTTCAGTCTCCCGAAAGAGTTATCTTTGAATATCTGCAATCACAAACAAACAAAAATCAAATAGCACCTGCATAACATATATTCATAAATCATATCCATTATGGTGATCAAGGAATCCATAAAATAAACCAATCAATTGACACCTTATTGAGAAAAATGGATTTATTTGTATTAACTTAAATAAGGAAGAGCCTTACAACCGTGTCTACCTTGATGTCATACAGGCCTTCCTGGGGTCCGGAACATGCATTTCCTTTACTCTGATTAGCCTTGCACTCTTCCAACTGCGATACATACAGGTATGTAATACTTCCCACATGAAATCTCAGCTAAAAGGGTCTAAGTTTCAACAGCACTTCGCCTCCAACAATACTAAAACTTGAACTCATCAATTGTAACCCCTTCAGGCTACCCTATGCCTCTTTTTATAGTGAAAGAGAGGAGGCTACAACTCCAAACAAGAAGGGATATAATCCTCCTTCAAAGGGATTAGCTCCTTACATCAAGGGGTTAGCTCC